>AWWV01013879.1:0-23323 GCA_001974805.1 Corchorus capsularis | reverse complement strand
TATGTCAATCTCTTCATAAGAGGATAGGTAGATACTAGGAAGATGAATGAAGCCTCATAGATCAGGCTGTAATCAACAAAATATATAGTATTCAACCATGATTTATATTGATAATTAAAATGCTAAGTTAGGGGGGGGGGGGGGTTGGCATATTGTTCCTGTTTTTCTGAATTTTGTTTACGTTTCATTTTTGTTTGTTTTTGTTAGCAATATGCCAAACATCTTGTCGAGTTGCCAAATAAAGGAGAAGAAGATGGAATCAACGAAATGACCTGTAATTGGGGAGTTGGAGGAGAATTGCATGACTCAAAAGCAATTGAAACGCAAAAAAACAAAGTCCTTGCAACGGTGAGACAACACCACTTGCGATTGGTCTCTGCTTGGTACGCTCCACCTGCATACAAAAATGGCCTTCAAGCATTACATATTGTATAAACTTGCAATCATGGACAATAAATTATAAGAAAATAAAATAAAAAAAAGCTCAATCATGTTGCTTTACTGTCAAGCTCTAATTAAGTAGTAAAAATTATAACAAAATAAATAAACATAGCATATCATATACTAACAATAACCTAAAAAAATAACCTAAAAATAAAATGAATATAGAATAAGTTTGAAACAAACAATAACCTAAAAAAATTAATTCTATAACTTACACATAATACACTAAATTGATAGATGCATGGTTAAAATTATACTTAACACAAATGAAATTACAAACCCAAAGAAAGTGAACTCTCAAATTTAACAAGGGTAATAATTAAACTTTTCATCATTCTTATTTTGTCGAGCCAATCAATTTTTACAATACCATTGTTTTATTATAAAAGAAAAAGCATGTACCATTCTATCAGTACCACGATCAAAAATATCATTAATGGTACAAGTTGCACCCCTCAGAAGTGGAGCTGCACAACTAAATACAGCTAACGTCTTCAAATCAGGAAGACTACCCGTCGATGCTGCCAAGCTTGCTGACCTACAACATTTTATATAATATTAATCAAACACCATTTTGAGCAAACTTTAATGCAAGAAGAAAGGCATAATCAAAATGAACTATTGAGTTTAGGAGGCATTTTCAAGTCATAAGCCAGGCCCAAGAGAGAGAGAGAGAGAGAGGGTTGAAAATAACGAACTCATATAGTAAATAACTATTACGTACCATAAAAATGGCCAAACCAATAACCATGTACCGATGGGCTTCTCGACGCGAGCAAGCTTAGCATAAGGCTTAATTGGTGTTGGCAAGTAATCAATATACGACGAATACGAAACCTCGCCGACTTTCTGATTTTTATCATCTTTGGGCACCGTTGTTGACATGCAAGCAATTCGGGTTTTGATGATGCTTGAAGGTACGGGAACATTCTGCCGAGGAATATATATAGCTCGACTCCACAACTGGTTATTGCAAGAAGGAGGGTGGATCGATATCCTTGTTCTTGCTTGTGAAGAAGAAAGGACGTTCGGAACCGGAAATAACGAACGGAGAGAGGCCGGAGTTTGTAGGAGACTTCGTGATGCTCGAGTAACCACAAATGATGCCATTTTCGCTGCTTACAAGAATGATCGGATCAATGTATATAGGAAGACCGCCGGCCGAGTCTAATGATTACAAGATAACAACTTGATTATATTTTTGGTCACTGTATAGAGACTTTACTGTATAAATAGACAAAGAGCAAAAGCTTCAATAAGAAAAAAAGTCATAAAATACGGTCGACAACTCTGACTTTGTGTGCAAAACAAGCTGGGATAAAGAACTTATCATGTATACCAGAAAAAGGACGATTAATACGACCAACCAACTACACAAATGTTGGTCTAATTTGCAGTCCAAAGTCCATGGCTGCGCTGCATGGAGTTTTGGCTGCCAAAAAAGATTTTATTAAAGATATCGGTTAAGGTCAGAATATTCAATAATGACTATTACGATGCAATGTCGGAGGATTATAAGAGAATACATGGAAACCCAGTCCACACATAAATTGCTTGTACATTACGAAGCATTGCCTATTACACTACAAGAAAATCCTTAACGAGCTACAAAAATTTTTCAACGGAAAAATTTGTTGCAAATTTCCAACAGATTGTCCAACCGATAGCAACAGAAAAAAGAAAAACGTAGCAAAATTTGTTGGAAAGTCTGAAGAAATCGGCCAACGGATTATTTGTTGCAAACTTGGTTGCAACTATTTCCCGCCAATTGGCGCGAGATCTTTCGTTAAATATCGTTGGAAATTTCGTTGCAACTTGCAACAAAATTACCAACAAACAAATTTCCAACGGATTTTGCTACGCAAATAAGGTGAAAAAATTTTATACGATTTGCTTGGCTTTTTTTGTTGCAAAATGTGTTGCAATTTGCAACCAAAGTCGTTGTGTGAAAATCGGTAGGAAGTTGTCACCGAATTTCCTATGGAATTTTTGAACGGATTTTTCTGTTTGAATATCCGTTGCAAAAGAAAAGAATTAAAAAAAATGAAACTCTACGTTTTGACTTAGGGCATCAGATTTGAGTTAAGGAACCAGAAACTGCTACGATTTCATTGTTTATTGCCGCCCATATTTTGTTTTTTTTGTTTTTGCTCTTTGAAATGTTGGTTTTTGACATCACAAAAATCTAAAGTTGTGGATCTCACTTTCAATGATTTGTTCTTGTTGATACTCAAATGGTATGATTCATCTATCTCTCTCTTTTTTTAATCTTATTTCATTATTAATTTTAATCTTAGCTTTAGTGGATTTTTTTTTTAAATTTCTTTTCTCTTATTTACTCCATGGGCTTTGTATGTTACAAGTTTCTTTGTTTTCTCTTACTTGAAATTAGCATTTGTTGATATATTAGTTTGTATATAGTTGTGCTCATATGAATATGGGTGAAAATGAATATTTATTATAATATTATTAAATACTTAAAATATTAACTTTGAAATTTGAATATTAAGTATGTTGGTATTTTTGTTGAAAATAATATTGATTAAGTATTATTTTTAGATTTTATGAATGATGGGTAAAGGTGAATAAGTTTACTTTATATAGGGAGGAGCTATTAGCAGAAGTAGGATTGTATATTAATTATTTGTTTTAACTTATTGTGTCAGGGTAATTTTAGGGTTTATTCAAAATTGCATAATTTAATTATTCAATGCATTTGTACCTAATTTTTGAAATTACTATTATATATATATTACTATTATTTGTATCTAATTTTTGAAATTATTCATATTGCAGTAATGATGTTGTCAGAATATCGAAAATGGATGTACAATAAGAATTTGGCTGGATGTAAAGGGTTAAGGGAGGAGTTTGTAGTTGGAGTAGCGGAATTTATTCAATTTGCTAATAGTTAAGATATATGCAAGGATGGGGATAAGATTAGATGTCCCTGTAGCGTCGATCACATTTGATGAGCAACCAACTACCGGGCATATGGCGCAATGGAATAATTATGAGCACATGAATTTGGAAGGAACAATGGAGTTTGATTCGGCGATTCCAAGTTTTGTTCCACATTGGGATTATGATCCTAGTTTTGGTGCTGAATATCCATCACAAAATCAAGATGAACCCGGCCCAAGTGTGCAACCATCACTTGAGGAGGAAATTCCTAATCGTGAGGGTGGTGATGATGTAACGCCTTTGGGTGCTCAATTCTTTGATTTACTTAAAAATGCAGATGAGCCTCTATATAATGGATGTGAGAATCACTCTCGATTATCTCTGGTTTCTAAGTTGTTAAGTATCAAGGCTGAAAACAATGCTTCAGAAAGTGCATTTAATTCTTTTACAAGTGTTCTGAAGGAAGCATTGCCTCAAGATAACACATTGCCAGAAGATTTTTATAATTGTAAAAAGTTGATACGAGGCTTAGGTGTACCTGTGGTCAAGATCGATGCTTGCTTAAATGGTTGTATGTTGTATTGGAAAGATGAAGCGAGTGATGAATCATGCAAGTTTTGCAATTTGCCAAGGTACAAACATATGAGAGGACGACCTGGTAACCCAAAGTGTAAAAGAGTGGCACAAGCAGTACATAGATACTTACCTCTCACTCCTAGATTACAGAGGTTGTATGCATCAGAAGTTACAGCACCGCATATGACTTGGCATGCTACTCATAAAACTGATGAGGGGGTGATGTGTCATCCTTCAGATGCTCAAGCGTGGAAACATTTTGATACAGTTCATCCCACATTTGCTTCAGAACCTCGGAACATTCGATTGGGTCTATGTGCTGATGGTTTTGCTCCTTACGGACAATTTGGGAAGACTTATTCTTGTTGGCCTGTGATTGTCACTCCTTACAACCTTCCTCCAGGTATGTGCATGAAAAGGCCTTATATGTTTTTATCATTAATTTGTCCTGGGCCAAGGAATCCAAAGAAAAATATAGATGTTTATTTACAACCATTGATTGATGAGTTAAAACAGTTATGGGATGTGGGTAAGCATACATATGACGTCACAAAGGGTGAATACTTTAACATGAAGGCTGCACTTATGTGGACAATTAATGATTTCCCTGCTTACGGAATGTTGTCTGGTTGAAGTACCGCTGGAGTGTTGGGATGTCCGATTTGTATGGAAAAGTCAAAAGTGTTTCATTTGCAGTATGGTAGGAAGGCAACATACTTTGATTGTCATAGACAATTCTTACCATCTTCTCATCAATACAGAAGTAATAAACGACATTTTACTCGAGGTAAGGTTGAACACGATCTACCGCCACCAAGGTTGACAGGTGAAGAAATTTTTGACCGTGTGCGGGATTTACCCACCGCCATGGAGGAGCCTCATCGTATGCCCCCACAATATGGTGAAACCCATAAATGGACAAAACAGAGTATATTTTGGGAGCTTCCTTATTGGAAAACCAACATGATTCGGCATAACCTTGATGTCATGCACATAGAGAAAAATGTATTTGACAATGTTGTTAACACAGTGATGGATGTTAAGGGGAAGACAAAAGATAATCTAAAGGCACGAAAAGATGTTGGAATTTATTGTAATCGTAGAGACATTGCTGTAGATCAAGACCATATTGGGCGATATCCTAAAGCCTTATACACACTCACCAAAGAGCAGAATAAGGTGATATGTGAATGGGTCAAATCTTTGAGGTTTCCTGATGGTTACACTTCAAATCTAGGTCGGTGTGTTGATATGAACGAATACAAGCTTAAAGGGATGAAAATTCATGATTGTCATGTGTTTATGCAGAGACTCATTCTCATTGCATTTAGAGAAATGTTGGAAGACTTTATATGGAGTGGATTGACTGAATTAAGCCTTTTTTTCCAAACCATATGCTCTGTTGTGCTTGATATTAATAAGATCCAGAAGTTAGAAAATGATGTCGCTGTGATGTTATGCAACTTGGAGAAAATATTTCCTCCTGGTTTTTTTGATTCCATGGAGCATCTCATCATTCACTTGCCATATGAAGCATTAGTTGGAGGTCCAGTTCAGTACAGATTGATGTATCCCTTTGAAAGGTAATTAACATATAAACTTAAGTTGTATATCTGTAGATTTGATTTGTGTTTTCATTTTATTTTATTTTGTCAATTAGGTTTCTTCGAGATTTGAAGAAAAAAGTGAAGAATAAAGCAAATGTGGAGGGTTCAATATGTCAAGCTTACATTGCAGAGGAAATGACTTTTTTTGCTAATCATTTCTTTCAACATAACAATGAAAGGATCGATGAGGAGACCATGCAAGGTTTCTCCATATTCAACTATCCAGGTCAAGCACATGGTCAAGCTAAAATTAAGTGGTTGACAGACCAAGAATTACATGTTGCCCATACTTACATCTTGCGAAATTGTCAAGAAGTGAAACCGTTTTATGAGTAAGTTTTTTTTTCATTTGGTGAATAATATTAAATCATTAATCATGATGAATATGTACATGTTAATGATATTTCTTATTAAATATCAGGATGTTTGTCACGCACTTACAAGACTATGATGCCAAAGTCATTGACTCCATGGTAGATCAACATTTTCGGCCATGGTTTCTTGAATTTGAGAGTATTAATTAAATTTAATATATGTTTATACTTGGTTTTAGTTTCCATGGCCTTGTGCTTTTACTAATTGACCCAATATATCTTGATGTTTTTAGGTGCAAAACCCTTATAATCAAGACAGACCCACTGTTGATAAGTCTTGCTTGGGGTCCTCACCCTAAAGTGACTACATGGTCAGGATATCTCGTTAATGGTTATAACTTCCACACCCTAGAGCATGGAGAGAAGAAGGCAACCATGAACAGTGGTGTTTGCGTGCAAGGGTCTAGTTGTGATGAGACAACTACTGATTTCTATGGTTTACTTGAAGATATAATTCAGATTCAATTTGAGGTGGTTGGTAGGGGAACCATTGGTGTTGTCCTTTTCAAGTGTAAATGGTTTGACCCTGATCCTGTAAGAGGGATGAAGATTCACCCATTGTACCATTTGGTAGATATTAATAAGAAACGCCTGTACAAAAAATATGACCCTTTTGTGTTGGCTCAACAAGTCACTCAGGTGTATTACTGTGGATATCCAAGTTTGAAAAGAGACAAAATTGATTGGTTAGTTGTATGCATGACGAAGGCTAGGAGAACGGTGGAGGAGCGATGGCATGAAAAGGATGGAATTGCCTACCAAATGGAGGAAGCAGATGTCACGCCAATTGTTGATGTTCGTGTCGATATTCCACCACTAGTAGACCCCAACGATGTCAATTTGTTTGTTGATTTCTCAGGATTTGATGTGACCAATTTGGAACAACATTATCAAGTTAATGAGTCGGAGGGTGACTATGACAGTGGATCAACAGGCTCAGATTCTTCTGAAGATAGTGAAGACGAAGATGATAATTCCGACGAGGTTGGTTATTGACTGTTTCTAAACCTGTAAAATATAAGATTGAAAGGTATGATGACTGTAGTTTTTATGTTTTCCGTTATGGAAAAAATCCTCTAATTATATTATGTTTACTTTTAAATTATGTTGTTTCTCTTATGGATTTTCCTACCAAATTGCATGAATTGCTACAGATTTTTTAAGAAAAGAACATCAAAATGTATGATTGAGTTTTTACAAATTAAATAAAAAAATTGGCGCCTAAATATATTAAAAGCGGGAGGTAACAAAACCAAATTTATAAATCCATAAAAAATGGTTGCAAATTCTGAAGGAATCATATTATTTTCAACGGAATTTTCCACGAATTTGCAACGAATTATAAATTTTAGACTTCCCCACCAAAAATTCAAGTAGGCGCCAAAATGAAAATTACCAACAGATATTTATACAAAAATATTCTGTTGCAAAATTTAGGGTATGTAGCTGGCATCCATTTGTTGTCGGCCATTTTCGATGGAAAGTATGATTTTGTAGAAAAAATTGTAGGTATTTTTTTTCCAACGGAATTTCTTACAAATATATATGTAGCAAAGTTTTTAGTATAAAACCTAGGACCACTTTATGTTGACTCCATGTAATTTTTTATGATCACAAAACATTCCTCCTTGATATTTAATTAAGTCTAATTAAGTGTATAGGCTTCAAAGAATATCTCTTTATCTCAAATTGGAGCACAAATAATCTTTGGAGAAGTGTTGAGAAAGAAAATCTTGAAGAAATTCGAAAGGAAATTAAGTGCTCAAAGATTGGAATTAAAGAAAGTTTTAATCGATGAATGTTGAAACATGAAACTTAAGTATTCCATCAATTAATACTAGCTCCGGGTTCGCTGTCAACACTGCCACTTTTTCAAAGTAAAGACTTGGAGTTTTAGTCGATTAATACTAAAACTAAAACTGGAGTTTTCATCGATTAATACTGGCTTCGGGTTCGCTGTCAACACTGCCATATTTTTTAAAGAGAAGACTTGGAGTTTTAGTCGATTAATACTGGAACTAATACTGAAGTTTTCATCGACTAATACTTTTCTGACAACGTCAGTCTCACTACAGGACAAAAAAAGCAGCTAGTTTGAAAAAGTTGAAAAAGTGCTATAACGTCTAGAAAAGAGCTCCAACGGCTAGAATCTTTTGAGAGGGTATATATATACACATTATTAAAGCCTTTTGGAGTGATCCAAGAGTGAGATTATTCATTGTTCATCATTATTGAAGCCAAGAAGTCATTATTTCTCTTTGTTCTTCATTCTTACACTTTGTGAGAGAAAATTTGTTTTGAGCTAAACTTTGTACTTGGGATCTTTGGGAGATCATTGTACTTTTATATTAATCTTTTCTTGGGTAGAAACAAATTAGGATCAACTTGTTTTGAAGATTAGAGCTTGGGGAGAGCTCGCTTTGTAAAAGGCTTGGTGGAAGCTAGAATTTCACCGGTTTAGTGAAGTGTTTGTGAAAATCCTTGATTGGGGAGATCAAGGTAGAGGATGTAGGTGTGGGGAGCACCGAACCTCTATAAATTGTGAGTATTCATCTTCTCTAAACCTTCCTTTTACTTTGTGTTGCAATTTCTCATCTTTCTACCTTCAAACTTCATCTATTTCATCTACCCTTTTACCCAACTTAGCAAAAGTTCTAGAGGTTGCCATAAATTGTTTAAAATTGCTATTCACCCCCCCTCTAGCACCATATCAAGGGCCTAACAATTGGTATCAGAGCTTAACCCATTCTTTTAAGGCTTAACATCCTTGGGGAAGATCCAAATGGCAACACAAAATACTCATCTAGTTGAGGGTCAACCCATAGATAGACCTCCCTTGTTTGATGGCACAAATTATGAGGTTTGGAGCACTGGAATGGCTATATTTATTAAAGCCTATGATTATGAGGTATGGGATGTGATCATGGATGGTCCTTTTGTGCCTACAAAGAGCTCCAATGCTAGAAGAAAGAAAAATGAAAAGGCTAGGAGTGAATGGTCAATGGAAGAAAAGAGAAAGGTGCAAGTAAATTTCAAGGCCATAAATGTTCTTCATTGTGCTCTAAGTCGATCCGATTTTGGTCAAATTTCAACATGCTCCAATGCCAAAGAAATTTGGGAGAAGTTGAAGAACGATTACTCCACACCAAAGGTTGAAGCATCCAAAGCTAAAGTGGAAGCTAATCTTTGCTTGATGGCCATAGAAGATGAAATTGAGGTAACTCCTAATTTACCCATTATTTATGATAATGAGGATATGCAAGATGATTATAATAGTTTATGTGATGGATTTGATAAACTTATTTTAAAATACAAAGTTTTGAAAAAGAAAGCCAATGCATTGAATGATGATCTTGAAAAAATTAAAATTGATTTTCAAAGTGTTTTTGATAATAGGAATATGCTTCAAGTAGAATTAGAACATGCAAAGAATGATTATGATGTCTTGAAGCTAGATTTAGAGAGTAAGAGTAAAGCCTTGCAAGAGGCACTTATTGATAACTCAACTCTAAAGCTTACAATTGATGATTTATCAAAATCAAATTTGAAAAAAGATGTAGGAAGAAATGCTTCTCTTAAATGTTCTCATCATGCATCACATGTATATTGCTTTAATTGTGGAAGGAGAGGTCATCTCTCTTATGATTGCTATCATAAGGGTGGTAACCATCCTAAAACAAAAATGATTTGGGTACCTAAAGGTTCCCATATTTTGACTAACCCTCAAGAACCCATCAAAGTATGGGTACCTAAAATTCAAACTTGAAAAGTTGTGAATGTAGGTTGAGCAAGAGTAAAAAGACCAAACATTGAAGGCTCAACCGGAAAAGGAAATAGCCATGAGACTTTGTACATGGCTATTCAAGGAACACCAAAGGAAAAGCTTGATTGGGCAAGATGAGGAAGTGTGATTTTTGGTGACAACTCCAAAGGTGTAATCCAAGGAATTGGAACCATTGGTAACATTTTCTAATAAAATCAAGCATGTTTAATTTGTTAGAGGGTTAAAGCATGACATGTTTAGCATTGGTAAACTTTGTGGCAAATAGATATAGAGCTTGCTTTGCTTTCATATATGCCATGTGATTGATATTAGCATTAACAAAGTTGTTATCATTGGTTAAGTTTTGAAAATATTTGTATCATATTTCTTGATGATATTGGTTTTAAAACGAATCATCTTTAGTTAGCCAATGAATGTATGATGGTTTAGTTGTGGCATAAAAGATCAAGACATGTTGAGAAAAGTACTTTCTTTCTAAAAAAAAAAGACAAAGGTTTGAAATGCATGTCCTTTTAAAAGGGAAATCAAATCTCCATTGATTGATTTATGCTACTACGCCACTTGAACTATCATATATTGACTTGTTTGGATTTATGGATGTTATCTATAAGCATGAAAGTCAAGTACTATAACTTTGTTGTTGTTATTCACTTCTTTAGGTATAAATGAGTTCACTTTATTGCTCACAAAATTGATGCATTGAATGTTTTTATGTATGTTCATTATATTGTGTTTTGAGCTACTAATGAAAATTTGTGCAAGTATTTTGCTAATTAAAAGAATGCAAGGAATTTGGTGGAAGAATTGAGGTTCTTCATTAGTCTACAAATCAAGCAACATGTGAAGTGATCTTCATCAACTAAAGCAAATTAGAAAAGGGAAATATTGAAATGCTTGGAATGAGTGGATGCAATTTCAATGAACCATCTTTCAAAAGCTTGATTGTGATGAAAAAGGAAAGAACGTGAACCTAGAGCATTACAAAGGTATGACTAGTTCACTTTCTTATTTTGATGAAAAGTAGACTTACAATGATGATATGTATGCTTGTTGGGATCTAAATTGAATGATCTAGATATGCCCATGCGTTAAATTCCCTATTTTTTTATAACCAAATGCTATGTTCATTACTATTCATGATACTCTTTTAGCACTTATACACAAAGCATTCTCAAATTGACATCATTTGTGGTTATATATGCTCTTGAATGAGATGTCTATTTGATTTTGTTGATACCTTGCATCATTTGGACAATAATTTCACATGATCTTCTAGTAAAAATCATCTTTTGCATAATTGAATGAGATATGTGCTTGAATGTTGTATTCAAAGATTGATTAAATATTTCGTACATGTTTGATGTTAAAGAACTTTGAATATGTTTAGATTTCTTGATGATTTTAAAAATGATAAGGAGAGAACTTGGCATGATATGTAGTCATGAGATTTAAATTGCTTATCATTGATTGACTCCATAATTTTTGTGATCTTAATTGCTATACTCTTTGATTGTTTATATGAATAATCTTATGTGCTTATATATGTTATTGTGCTTAATGGATTCATTTTGACTTGACTTTTGCAAAATTTTGAGTTTAATTGGTTAACACATTATTTTATTAAAGAGCACCTTGAAAGCTTTTTGCGGTTTATGCATAAAAATCTTTTTGAGTTTTCAAAAATAGTTTTTCAAGCAAAATGATTTGGTCAACTAGGCTTGTCACTTAGTTGATATTCAAGGTTTGAGCTTTAATGATTTTCTTTATAGAATCATGTATTTTTGTGAATTGTTAATTGATTAGTTTAGAAGTTTATTGATCAAAGTTTTCTTGGTTTAAACCAATATGACTTTATTAATTAACTTCATTCTAATTAGTTAGTTTTTCACTTGTTTAGAATGGTAAAGAGACTAATATCATTGAGCTTATATTCCAAATCTTCATTTAGTACTCTTGAACCTATTATGTTCTATCATACACTTTAAATTCCTTAAATCCTAACAAACTTTAGGAAGACTTGAACCAAAATTGAACACATCCTATTCATTTCTAATCTTCCTAAAACACTAAACTTCCTTTCAAAGTCCCCACATTACCCAAAGAAGCCTTCTCTATCCCAAAGAAAATAGCAAGATGAAATACTTTTAAAAGCAATATTGAGAAGATGATATAAGAAAATTGTCAAATATTCAGAAGGAGAGAATTGTCAAAGGATAATGGACTTCTTTGAGAAATAACAAAGGAAGGAGAAAGATAAATCTTATCTTAGAAAGAATACCTCAAGGTTGAATTGGTCTATAAAGAGAGAGGTATGAAATATATTTGATTCCTTTGTTAATAGTTAGTGGAAATTAAGAAACATGAAAGAAAAAGGGAGAAGTACATTTAGAGCTCAAAAGAAGAAATGATAGTGATTTGGTATAAGGAAAGTGATAGAGGATGACTTGAAAAAGTATGTTAGATGAAAATAGAGATGGAAGTAAAGAATGGAAAGATGAAGACAATGGAGAAAAATACCATCAAGCCCATTTATGCATGCTTTTATATGAGATAATTTTTTTTGCTTTAATGTTCTTCAATGCCTATGCTTTTGAAATGATTTTTTGTCTTATGAGTTAAAAGGGGAGAAGAGATTCTCTAATTTTTTTTTTAAATTTATTTTAGTGTTTACATTCCTCATTGCAAGCCTTCTATTCCTCTTTTGATGATGTCAAAAAGGGGGAGAAGAGAGCATATATATAGGGGGAATGTAACCAAAGGTGCAATGCAATAATTTCCTTTGTGTTATTTCAAATGAACTTATATGTTTTGTTTAGTGTAAAGACTTAATGATTATGATTTGATGTTCATTTGCTTTGTGACTAAAATTGTTGTTTATGCTGCTTGAAGTCAATAGTCACTTAGTGAATTGTTGAATGATATTGCATATATTTAGGGGGAGCTCTTGCATATTTTTGTTGATATTATGCATGATCTTAGGGGGAGCTTTCCATTGAATTTAATTGTGCATAACTCATACTCATTTAAACACTTTAATTGTATATGATAAAATCTTTTTAGACTTAACACTCTTTATTGCAAGGGGTGTTTTGTCATCATCAAAAAGGGGGAGATTGTTGACTCCATGTAATTTTTGATGATCACAAAACATTCCTCCTTGATATTTAATTAAGTCTAATTAAGTGTATAGGCTTCAAAGAATATCTCTTTATCTCAAATTGGAGCACAAATAATCTTTGGAGAAGTGTTGAGAAAGAAAATCTTGAAGAAATTCAAAAGGAAATTAAGTGCTCAAAGATTAGAATTAAAGAAAGTTTTAATCGATGAATGTTGAAACATGAAACTTAAGTATTCCATCAATTAATACTAGCTCCGGGTTCGCTGTCAACACTGCCACTTTTTCAAAGTAAAGACTTGGAGTTTTAGTCGATTAATACTAAAACTAAAACTGGAGTTTTCATCGATTAATACTGGCTTCAGGTTCGCTGTCAACACTGCCACATTTTTTAAAGAGAAGACTTGGAGTTTTAGTCGATTAATACTGGAACTAATACTGAAGTTTTCATCGACTAATACTTTTCTGACAACGTCAGTCTCACTACAGGACAAAAAAACAGCTAGTTTGAAAAAGTTGAAAAAGTGCTATAACAGCTAGAAAAGAGCTCCAACGGCTAGAATCTTTTGAGAGGGTATATATACACATCATTAAAGCCTTTTGGAGTGATCCAAGAGTGAGATTATTCATTGCTCATCATTATTGAAGCCAAGAAGTCATTATTTCTCTTTGTTCTTCATTCTTACACTTTGTGAGAGAAAATTTGTTTTGAGCTAAACTTTGTACTTGGGATCTTTGGGAGATCATTGTACTTCTATATTCATCTTTTCTTGAGTAGAAAAAAATTAGGATCAACTTGTTTTGAAGATTAGAGCTTGGGGAGAGCTCGCTTTGTAAAAGGCTTGGTGGAAGCTAGAATTTCACTGGTTTAGTGAAGTGTTTGTGAAAATCCTTGATTGGGGAGATCAAGGTAGAGGATGTAGGTGTGGGGAGCACCGAACCTCTATAAATTGTGAGTATTCATCTTCTCTAAACCTTCCTTTTACTTTGTGTTGCAATTTCTCATCTTTCTACCTTCAAACTTCATCTATTTCATCTACCCTTTTACCCAACTTAGCAAAAGTTCTAGAGGTTGCCATAAATTGTTTAAAATTGCTATTCACCCCCCCCCTCTAGCACCATATCAAGGGCCTAACACTTTATATCTTATGTCATTTTCTTCTTTCCCTTCAAATTCTCTCATCCGAAACTCCCCCACCCCGCCGCCCTCCCCCCTTCCCCATCCCCCTTCCCCCTTTGCCTGCCGTCATTGATACAACTCCGGCGACACTCTGTCGGTAAATTCTAACTTCCAAGGCTAGTGCATCTCTTCTCCTTTTTTTACTTCTCGTTCAAAACCAAAAATTTTCATAACCTTAAAAACCCATTTACTAATTGCTAAATCTAAGGCCATATTATGTAAAAATTTCTTTTAGAAATTTGTCCCCACAATCAGTGCGCTTAAGATTTGGTTTTGATTTATTTGAAAACATCAAAAAGGTAATACTTTGGGAAAAAAAACGTTGGGAATCTCGTGTGCTTTTATTTTTTTGATATATATGTGGCTTTTGTTGGTTGATTCTAGAGCTTTTAATAGGGTTTTGGTTTTTGAGTTTTGACCATTTTTTTTTAATTTGGAAAAAGATTCAACTTTTATACAAGAAACCCTCCTCCACCCACTCTTTTACTACCAACCGTCTCTTCATTTTTTTTTACAAAAAGATTCAAATTTTGGAAAAAGATTCACATAGAGCTTTTTCTGATTCTGAAGCCAAAAGCCTTTCCATTGAACTATTTCTGATAGTGATTCTGAAGCCAAAAGAATATTGTGGCTTTTGGAAGTTTTAAAGTAGAAATTGATAGGCCCACAACTTTTGGAAGTTGTAGAAGGAAAGATTTTTTTTTTTAATCACTATCACTAGAAGTCAACTACTTTTTTTGTTAAGTCAACTATATTTTTTTTTGTATATTCTCTTTTCCTGTATATATATCATTTAATATATATATATATATATATACTTAATAATTTATGCTATTGGAGATTTATTATGCTAGTGGAGATTTTTACTTAATAAATTATGCTACTTAATAGATGGCTCTTTCATAGATATGTCCATGTATAAACTTTGTTTGTATAAACTTTGTTTTGTCCATGTATAAACTTTGTTTGTATAACATGAAGAAACTAGAATCTCTTAAACCACCACTAATGAGATTTTCAAAATTCATTTCTCGTCCTTTATTTCATTAATAATTAACACATACAGTTTTTTTTTAAGTCAAAGAGCTGTAAGCTTGTAACAATGATTTTCACTTCCATTTATAAGAACAAAAATAATAATAATAAAAGACTACATGGTTTTAAGTATGTCTCTCGTGATTTAGTATTGTTGAATGTTGATACTCAAATAGCCGCAAAAGAATTTGGAGAAACTCAACATTCCAAAACCTTGGTCTCCATCCTTTTGACCTCTATACAGCTTGCTAAGTTTCGAAGATTCCCATGTTCCCTACCATGGCCAAATCTCACTATGCTGTCATCACTTCTGACCTGATCTTCACCTCCTTCCTTCACTCGAAGACGTAATCTCCAATCCAAACAATCTCAATCCTAGCACAAATGTTAAAAGAGTCAGCAAATATGCTGCCATACATGAATTCCCCATTTCTTCTGTTTCAAAATATTTACTGTCTTACACTCTATCAAGAACCAAATTTGACATGGGATTATTAATATATTAGTACAATGTTTTATTAACTAGTTTTCATTCATTTTATTCGTAGTCAAATGGCTAGTGCATCTCCTGATCAAGTCTCTCCACCAACTTCACTGGTGCATCCACCTAGGAGGCCACCTGCAGTCCCACCGTCAAGGCCAACTGCAGTCCCACCCTCAAGGCCAGAAGAACATCTACAACCTCCTTCGCCAACAGCAGTAGAGAGCAACTCACAAGCTGCCTCTCATCCCTCATCTGCTGCAGTTGAAGACAATGATGGGGTTGCCACATCAAGGACACATACTCGCTTGTCTATTGATGACTTCAGGTAATGAGAACTTTAGTTATTTTCTTTAGTTATTATTTTTATTATGATGATATTAATCATTCTTAAATTTAAAAACTGATTTTTTTTTCCTTTTTAAAGTGAGAAGTTTGTAACAGATAGAATCAAGGACATCATTCAGGGACATTTCGATGGTGCATGGATTTCATACCTTAAAATTCCTGTAGATTATCGTGATCGTTATTTCCAACTATTTCAGGTAATATATCACATTTATTAGTTTATGAAATTGCGTTCTTTTATTAACTTTCAATTTTTTTTTCTTATTCTTGTAGACTACGTTTTATTGGGATAAGTCTCAAGATAAGATAATGCGGACTACCTTCCACACAAGAGCTGGCATCTGGTTGAAGGGTGCTCTTGCCACTGTTCGCAGAGAGAAAGAGTGCCCTAATTGGATAAAAAAGGAGATGTACCCTAAGATGGTTGAAGTTTGGGATGGGGATCGTTTTAAGAGGACAAGTGAAGCAAACAAGAAGAACAGAGAAGCTGGTCCTTCAACAGTTTATAGGGGTGGTTCTGCCCCGATGGGTAGGTACAAGAAGAAGCTTGTAAGTCCTTTCTTTTGACTTACTATGTTAAAAATTTTAATTTAATTTCATTGATATTCTGACCAAAAAAAATTCCATTGATATTGTGATCATTTTGTGTAAGTTATTTATTTTGAGATGACTATGTTATTTACACAAACACATTACTTGTATATATATCATTCCTTGATTATTTTAAATTATTCATGCAGTCCAAAGAGGGTAAATCAACAACGATTTTGGATGTCTTTAAAGTGTGCTTCAGGAAATCCAATGGTACACTTGATAATTCTCGGGCCTTGCAAGCAGTGGTAAATTTTGATTTTGTTTTATTTAAGTTTTGCTTTTCCTTATATATATATATATATATATATATATATATATAGCAATGGTACACTTGATGTTTTCTAGAAAGTCATTGCTCTTTCATATACTAATTGCATGACAAATGGGCCCTCAATGGGATGTTGTTTATCTTGTTTTTGTTTCTGAAACTTTTGACTACTAGTATTTAATTTTTTGAGTAATTGTTGTTGTGGGGACCATTTTTCTTGTACTGTGTAGAACTTAGAGTTTTGGGTCAATTATGTTTTCTTTTCTTCTTTCTTTTTCCATACATTCCATTTTATGCATGTAAGACTTGGAATTCAATTTAAATAGTACTCATATTTTGCTAATGTTAACAATACAGACAAATTATGCGCGACTTAGAGATGAAGCACTTAAGAAAGATCCCAATGCACCTATTAATGAAGCCAAATTGTGGGCTGAAGCAGTTGGTGGGGTCAAGAAATGTCGCCTGTATGGGACTGGCAGCCTAGGAAGGCAACTCGTGGAACAAGCACTAATGCCTACTGATCAGAATTTAAGGGATGAGTACAATTTGCTTCAAAAAGAGTTACAGAATTTAAGGGATGCAATTATGGAGTATGGCATATCAATCCCTAGGCGAGACCAACCAACTAGTACTCAAGGCTCTCAGAATATGGAGAATGTTCAACATCCAGAAGTTGTTATAGAGCATGTTGATGAACATGCTGGTCAGCCTAACACAATGCAAAATCTTGATAGTCCTGCTTCTCAATATGACCCAGTAGATGGTACAGCTAATGATCTTACAACCTAATAGATTACTATATATATATATATATATATATATAATGCTTTATGCATGAGAGGATTGCCTAGTATTATGTCTTGCTTGAGCTTTTGTGTCTTTTGTACGTACTGAAGCCATTCTCTAGTGGCATGATATGTTTTCCTCAAGCTTGACCCTTTTGTTAATATTTATAGGATAATAGGAAACTAACTTTGGAGTATCTCATAGCACTAGTTATATGGTATGGTGTAAAAACCCATTTTGATTGTATGCTATGGTTGTAAAAACTCATTTTGATTATTAATATATAAATATATAATCTAGATCCTATTTAATTTTCTTTTTAAAATAAAAATTCCGTTAAATTATTTAAAAAAAATGTCCAATTTGTTGAAAGATTGGTTGCAAATTTTAATGGCGGCTACAAAATCTTGGAAATTTCCACGGATTTTGCTACAAACTTATTTGTTGCTCACGAAGTTTTCACACTAAAATTTCGGTGGAAAAAAAGGATGGAAAATATTGCAACATAAAAATCCGTTTATAAATTCGTTGGAAAACACGTATATCTTTCCAACGAAAATTCTATCGATAATTATCCGTTGCAAAACGTTTCCGTGGGAAGCCGTGGGTAAATCTGTCGGTCTTGTTTTCGTCGATTCGTCCAAATGTTCCAACGGAATTTGTTACAGCCGTTTGTTTGTGGCTAATATTTCCAACGGATTTTTTGAGATTGGTCGGAAACTTTTCTAGCGAGCATATAGGCACGGAACTGTTTTTGTTGCAATTTCCGTTGGAAATCCACTTTGCTACGGAATTTTTCCTTGTTTTCCGTTGGAAATTCCATAGCAAACAGTCGGTTTTCTTGTAGTGTTATCTTGAAAGCATGTGAAAAAGCATCAAGAAGTTTTATTTGCTAGAGATAGATTCTCAAAATTTGCATATCAGGAATTCAACACATAAAGAAATTGCAAATGAATTAAGCATTGAACGTCCACGAGAAGATCTAGAAGCTGCAAATAAGTGAAATGAAGATCAAAAGATTACGTTCCACACTATCTTAGATTGAGTTGATTCAAGAAAGAGTGGAGGTTTTTTTTTCTTTGGTGGACCGGCCAGAAGGATTAGGCAAAACATTTTTATATCATGCAATATTGGACAATTTAAGGTAATAATCACATATTCTTTAAACATATAATTAATCAAATCAATATAGCTTTTTTTATATGTTGGACATTTGGGATTTGCACCCAAGATGTTCAGCCTAACAAAGGTAATTATCTTGGTAATTTAATTTGGATTAAGTTAACATGGATAATAATTAGAGATAATTTATTGATAAAATTCCTTGGGAATTAAATCAGAAATTACTTGGGTAGTATTCAAGTGGAATACAACGAAAAACTACGTACATAAGTTTTTTTGGGTTCCTTTTTTCTTTTTTCTCCCATCAGAAAGTTGAGAGTTCTCCACACTTAAAAGCTTCTCCCTCCATTGTTAAGAAAAAGGTTTTTGCACTGTGAATAGTGAGCCTTCTTCTCATCCCTGTAGCAGAAGTCCACCACGAGTATTGAAGATCAAAGCACCGTAATTGACCCACCAAATCCTGGTTTGATTCTTTTTGCTTCCGCAAATTACATATTTGATTAACATGATTTGTTTTGATCCATGTTTTATTGCTATGCTCAATATATCAATTTTTTCCTACATTGGTATCCGAGCTTAATTGGGTCTTTTCGTGTTTGTGATCTCAATTGATAGCTTCTTGGCATGTTTTTTGTTTTAATAGAAAAGCATGAAATTAGACCTTCATATTCTGGTGATTTGATCATAATATGATAATTATATGATCTGCTACTTTTGAGGTCTAAATGGCTTGTATCGATTGAGATATCTCGGGTCAAACTAGTTAAAATCATAACTTTGACCATAAATTCCGATCTGGGAAAACTAATAATTGATGCATGAAACTTATACCATTAGAATCCTTATTTCCTAAGCTTTTCAACGGTATATTATTTGCGTAAATCGGATTTCTATGTTGGGAGAATTTCGTGTTTTAAGTTTTAGGAACTTAATTGAAAGGGACTTATTTGAAAAGAAAAGAAATTTGGAAAATCAGAATTAATTGAGAAGCGCCTAGAAACTATACCACTCTCGTAGGCGGCGCGTGGGACCCACCTCTTGACCAAATAGGCACGCCGAGAGCACCCACAGAATTGCACAGACACCAGGAGCAACTTTGATGTTTTGACCGAGAGCCGGTTCTGCTCCCAAGACGGCGCGTGGATTGCACGCGCCGCTCCGGGAGAGTGAATCTAAAAAAAAAAACAGTTTTAAATGTATAAAGCGCAGCCCCACTCGTGCCTGGCGGCTGAGTCAATGTTACAGGTTACAAGTCTAAAGTTACAGGTCACTGATGGAGTTGCCAATGTTGCTGAGTCAAACTCGCGCAAGGCATCTGGATCTAAGCGCAAGATGGATGGATAAGACTTCTGGGAAGCTTAATGAACCTATGCCTAAGAAAGACAAAGAGTACTAAGCGCATGGTAGTGAAGCTAAAACTAAGGTACTTTGTTATAACTTTGGAAAACCGAGATGCTTCGCTCGTATTTGTACTAAGCTAAGAAGCTATTTCAAGTTATAACTAAGTCAGGCTTGAGCTTTAAGGTTTGTCTTTTGAAGGGCATTAAAGTTGATATCCTTTTGGGAATTTTAGCTTTGTTCAAGATGGTTTGAGATTTGGACCTTGATTATTCTAGCTGCAGTAAGTCCATATTTCATATCTTTGATTGCTACGCATGATGATGTTTGCAATGATTATGTGAAATGGCATGCTAGATTAGGCCATAAAGGTCAAGACATAATAAGTAGCCTAGCTTGAGAAGGCCTATTAGGCCTACTCGTTGAAATGTCTTTACCTGCATGTGAACATTGTCTTGTTGATAAGACAACTAGAAAACCATTTGAAAAAGTCAAACGGGCGTCTATACCATTGCATTTAATCCATTCTGATGTAAGTGACCAAATGAATGAAATGGTAATGCATGGTGCAAATTGCTTCATCACATTCATAGATGACTTTACGCGATTTGGTCAAGTCTATTTGGGCTCCCAAAAAGTTTGAAGCATTGAGTTGTTTTAGACGTTCTGTTGCTCTGGTGGAGAATCAATTAGACCAAAGCATTAAGGCTTTGAGACCTGACCAAGGTCGCGAGCATCTATTCGAGCTATTCGAGGAGCTCTGTGATGAAAAGGGAATTTTGCGACAGCTAATGATTCCAGGGACTCCGCAACAAAATGGTGTTGTAGAAAGGACGAATCGTACCCTCTTGGACATGTTAAAGTCAATGTTGGCGCAAGCAAATCTTCTGATTTCATATCAAGAAGATGCGTTACTGATTGCTGCCTATGTCCTTAACAGTGTGTCATTCAAGTCAGTGCTTTCCACTCCACATGAACTCTTAACCGGCGAAAAACCTGATTTAGGTAATTTGCGGCCTTGGGGATCAACTGCTTATGTTCACACAACTTCTCATAAGGATGGGAAATTAGGCCCTAGAGGGAAAAAAGTGTATCTTCATAAGATACTCAGAACATTCCAAAGGGTATGTGTTCATAGGAGAGCATGGAGATGCAATAATGACTGAAATTGAGTCACGAGATGTGGATTTCATAGAAAAAGATTTCCCAAGAAGAGGGGAAGTTGAGAAAGAGATAGATCGTTATGAAAAAGAGGATCCAGATATGGGAGCACCAAATAGTCCGATTGAGAATGATGGAGCAATTCCTCGAACTCTCGGGGACAATGGGGGCGATTTACCATTAAGTTCATCTATGCCGATAGATGAGGATCCTCAAGCTCAGTTGCGTAGAAGCAAACGTGGAGGTGTCCCTCGTCGCTGTTTTGAGGTTGAGGGGGAAGCTTTCATGATTGCTCCGCAAGATGAAGCTGAGCCTAAAACGTTCAAAGAAGATCTATCTTCTCCTGTTGTTCAAGAATGGACTAATGCAATGAATGATGAAATGGAGTCAATGAGGACTAACCATGTCTGGACTTGGTTGACCTACCACCTAGGCGGAAGACTATTGGGAACAAATGGGTTCTCAAAGTTAAACGCAAGGCGGATGGAACCATTGAAAGATATAAGACTCGCCTAGTTGCGAATGGGTACACACAACAAGAAGATGTGGACCATGAGGAAACCTTCTCACCAGTAGTGTGGTTTGCCTCAATTCGCTTATTTCTAGTCATAGTTGCGAACTTGGACTTGGAACTTTACAGGATGGATTCGAGACTACATTTCTCATTGGAGAGCTAGGTGATGTGATCTTTATGGATCAACTTGAGAGCTTTGTGGCAAAGGGTCATGAGCACAAAAGTCTGCAAGCTCAAATGATCTATGGCCTAAAACAATCATCTAGGCAATAATACCTTAGATTTCATCAAGCTGTTATTAAGAATGGCTTTGAGATGAATGAATAGGACCGTTGCATGTATGTTAAGAGATCCAAGGAAAGTCTCGTCATTTTGTCATTATCTGTGGATGACATGCTATTGGTTAGAAATGATATGGAGATAATTGTCGCCACTAAGAGGTAGTTGTCCTCTATTTTTGAAATAAAGGACATGGGTGAAACGAATTATGTGCTCGGATTTAAGATCCTAAGGGATCGTTCAAAGACGCTTCTTCGTTTGTCTTAACGGGCATACATTAAAGAAGATCCTTGAACGATTCTAGATGCAAGTTTGCAAACCCATAGACACTCATATCACTAAAGGTGAGACTTTAAGTCTGCAACTGACTCCAAAGACATCTGATGAACAGAAACAGATGGCTCGTGTTCCATATTCTAGTGCTGTTGGCAGTCTTATGTACGCCATGATGTGTACTAGGCCAGATATCAGCTTTGCTGTTGGTTTGGTTAGTAGATTCCAATCTAACCCTAGACTTGCTCATTGGAAAGCAGTGAAGAGGATATTGTGCTATCTTAAGGGAACTGCTGATTACATGCTATGTTATCGCGGTTCAAACTTGAACCTAATCGGCTATACTGATGCAGATTGGGGTGGTGACTTAGATGAGCGCAAATCAACTTCGGAATATGCATTCTTGGTCAATGGTGGTGCAATTTCTTAGAGCAAGAAATGTTTTTACATTGCTCTAACCACCATTGAGGCAGAATTCATAGCGTGCTATGGAGCTGCTCAAGAAGTTGTTTGGCTAAAAGCGATTTCTTGGGAGCTTAGGAGTACCCAGCGCCTTGAATCCAATGATTGTTCATTGTGATAGATTGGCTGCAATCGCTTATATTAAGGATCCGAACTATGATGGTAAAACCAAACACATTCATATGAGAAACAACTACATTAGGGATTTGATAGCATATAAAGAAGTGATCTTAAAACATATATCTACTTTTCATATGGTTGCTGATCCCTTGAGTAAGCTTAGTCTTAGGGATATTTATATGATTCATGTTAAGTCTTTAGGACTTTGTCGATGGTGATTATGTTTTTGATCATTCATGTTGAACTCTTCGTTTCTGGATATTAATAAAATTGGCTTAATGGGCAAAAAGACCCCTGAACTTACATCGAACCGTTAAATAAGCTCCTGAACTATTATTTCAGCCATAAAAGCCCCTGAACTCTTAAAAAAAGCCAAATAAGCCCTGTTTTCAAGGCTAAATGCTCAAATAAGGACTAAACGTTTTAAGATTTTCTCAAATAGGGATCAAAATACACAATTTCAACAAATTAGAAAACATACGTAATATTTTTTTACAAATTGGATACAATATAAGTTAATACTAATGTGTGAGGGATATATAAATTGAAAATCAC
>AWWV01013878.1:0-23003 GCA_001974805.1 Corchorus capsularis | reverse complement strand
TTGATTTTTAATTAACATGATAATATCATTTTTTTATCAAATTTAATGTATATGTATGAGAAGCATTGGTTTTCATTTAAGGATTCCCTAATTTGTAAAAATTTGCTAAGTATGTGTTCTAATTTGTTGGAATTGTGTATTTTGATCCTTATTTGAGAAAATCTTAAAACGTTTAGTCCTTATTTGAGCATTTAGCCTTGGCAATAGGGCTTATTTGGCCTTTTTAAGAGTTCAGGGGCTTATTTGGCCGAAATAATAGTTCAGGGGCTTATTTGACGGTTCGGTGTAAGTTCAGGGGCCTTTTTGCCCATTAAGCCTAATAAAATTCATGCATGTATTCTATGATGAATTGTTTGCACACAAGATTTAGGAGTATGTCAAGAGGCTTTAGATTGGCTCACTCACATGAGCAATCGCTTTTGGCGCCTATGAGGGGTGAGCAAAGATGAGACACAAGCTACTAGCGCTTATTGAGAGTGGCAAGAGCATAATTAAGATGTCGCCTTGGTTGGAGCCAAGATGAGGTCAATATAATAATGATTGACTAAAGGACCGAAAATGGATTGACCCACAATCCATTTAGCCTGTGAAGTAAGCTGGATGTGAGATCTAATTTGGCGCCTAAGAAGGCGAGCAAATAGGATGCTCAGGTTAGACGTTAAAGGAAGCGACTAGACTAAGGTCTGTACAGTGTTGAGTTTGACATACGCTCTTATTAGAGAAAAGAGACACTCCACTAGAGCATGTATTTCATACTACATGTGCTTTACGATCTATATAGGAGGTGGAAGAATGAATACCTGCTTCTTCACCATGTAAGTCTTATGAAGGTTTAGATAAACCTTACATTGTGCCCTTAGTGACCTTTGACTATGTCATAAGGTGTGGAATGGATGTTTGCTACTTTGGTATGCTACCTAAGACCATGGATGATTCGGTTCTACAGGGCGTTACTGGGAAAGCAATCTGTTTCAAACCAAGTGACATGAGGGCAAGATGGAAGACAATTTGAATCACGTCATGCACTATATTCAAGGTCGACCCATTATGCCACTGTTGAGAGCTTTGTCATAATGTGAATATATGTTGCGACATTATGAAAGATTGATTTGTATGCTCATTGAGGGATTTTGAGATACTCAATCTGATGTGATTAAATTGGTCTAGGGTACATGAGACACTAAAGTTCTTTATAAAAGGGTAGATGTCTCTATGCTGGCTCTAATGAGTTCCTAGTATAGAGCTCCCGAAATTCAAGGTGTACTCAGTGGTCGCACAGTTCATTAACCAGTATGAACTTAACATTGGGATGGTTCAGAAGGCTTTGTGATGGCTTGCCCATCATGTGTGAGTGGGAGATGTTGGACATTTGGGCTTTGCACCCATGATGTTCAGCCCAACAAAGGTAATTATCTTGGTAATTTAATTTGGATTAAATTAACAAGGATAATAATTAGAGATAATTTCTTGATAAAATTTCTTGGGAATTAAATCAGAAATTACTTGGGTAGTATTCAAGTGGAATACAACCTCTCTAATATAAAAGGAGAAAAACTACGTAAGTTTTTTTGGGTTCCTTTTTTCTTTTTTTCTCCCATCAGAAAGTTAAGAGTTCTCCACACTTAAAAGCTTCTCCCTCCATTGTTAAGAAGAAGGTTTTTGCACTGTGAATAGTGAGGCTTCTGCTCATCCCTGTAGCAGAAGTCCACCACACGAGTATTGAAGATCAAAGCACCGTAATTGACCCACCAAATCCTGGTTTGATTCCTTTCGCTTCCGCAAATTACATATTTGATTAACATGATTTGTTTTGATCCATGATGCTATGCTCAATATATTAATTTTTTCCTACATTATATACAAAATATATACGTTTAGCTTATTAATACAACTTCAAATATCATCATAGGTCAAGAGGTCAGATTGCGTTAGCTTCAGCAACATCTAAAGTAGCGGGAACGACTATGCCACGAGGAAGAACAACACACTCGAGATTTGACATTCTATAAGTCCGATAAAAATGATGTAGATGTAGGACTTCTAAACAGAGTACTAAAGTTGAACTATTAAGAAGTGTAAGACTAATCATATGGGATGAAACACCAATGGCGAGAAAGATTGCAATTTAATATGTGGACAAAACCCTTCAAGATATTATGAGTAACAAAGAATCATTCGGAGGAAAGGTTGTTGTTTTTGGAGGAGATTTCAGACAAGTGCTCTCAATTGTACCTCGAGCAACAAAAGAACAAATGGTCAATCAAAGTTTGGTCAGATCATACCCTTGGCAAAAAAATGGAGATACTAAGATTGAAAAAGAATATGAGAGCAAGAGGAGACCAAGAGTTTGGAAAATTCCTCCTTCAAGCTGGTGATCGAGAAGAACCAACAAAAGATGATAATTTGATACTTTTACCGGATCAGATGGTTACAAAGTACGAAAATGATGAAAAGGCTAAAAGTGACTTGATCAATGCACTTTTCCAAGATTTAAAGCATAATTCAACTTCGGCTGTGTACATGACCAACTGTGCGATCTTGGCAAAAATAAATGAGTACGTAGACAAACTGAATGAGTAGATAATAGAAATATTCCCTCGTGAGAGTAAGACGTACAACAGTTTCGATAAAACAGTAGATGACTCGAACAACTATTATCAAGAAGAATTCTTAAATATGCTAACATCGAATGGTTTGCCAATGCATAGATTGGTGTTGAAGAAGAATTTTCCAATCATACTTTTAAGGAATTTGGATACATATAATGGGTTGTGCAATGGAACAAGAATGGTCTGCAAACACTTTGGCCATAACGTAATACAAGCCAAGATTGCAATTCGCCAATATGCTGGAGAACAAGTTATTCTCCAAAAAATTCTGCTTTCACCAGCATAAAACAAAGGATATCCATTCCAATTCAAGAGGAAACAATTCCCTATTCGTCTTTGTTTCGCTATGACCATCAACAAAGCACAAGGACAAACAATCGTAATATTAGAGTACATCTACCACAACTTGTTTTCTTCCATGCACAACTATATGTCGCACTCTCTTGGACAATTTCAATGCCTTCAACGAAAATTTTGGTCAAGTTAGAAAATACAAAGAAGCAAAATGAAATATATACAAAAAATGTTGTATATAAAGAAAATCTACTTTCGTAGACGCGATTACGTTTCAATAATTGGATGCTTTGACATATATTTAATATTTAATTTAAAAGTTACTTCAATTTAATTATGTTTTTTTCTTACACCTGAAAATTTGGTTCAATGGTAAGGTGCATGCTCCTTGAACCGTGAGGTCTCAGGGTCAAGTCTCATCGTATTTGATGCGTGTGGGTTTTGTTGGTTTGTTATGTTTATTTTATAGTTTATTTATTTTTGGTCACTTCTCTTTGGACATATAAGGATTTTTTTTATAACGGCATATAAATTATTTGATTGTAATGAGATTTGAATATTGTATTCCCTAAAGAATGTTTTTTTTCTAGCAATTTAATTATATATGTTAGATTACAATAATTGGATGGTTTGAATCATAATTAATTTAAATTATTTTGATAACTTCATATTTTAAAGCGTGTTTCGCTACGAGCGCATTGCACGTGAAAGTTAAAACTAGTATATATATATATATATATATATATATATATCCTATGGTAGGATTGTCGTATATGGTTCACTCCATAATAAGGATGTGACAATTATGATTTTTGAAGATACCAAGTGTTGGCCAAATATCTCTTTGAAGAGTTTCTTGTCAAAAGCCTTACATGACAGCGTGGGGCATGCCAAACATTTTGCCGAAATTAACAAAGAGGTGTAGAAACATGTTGCTGATGCGCGTTGTAGCGAAAAATAAATCAGAGCAAGTGAATTGCGGGAACAAGATCAAAGTCACACTAGAGCATTTAAATCATCGATCCCAGATCTGCTTCTTAAAAGTAAATGTTTAAAAAGTTTGATTGCTGAAAAGTAAATGAAATAACAAGCTGATTGTTATTCATGGAAAAGACACATGTGTACAGTAATTTTAACGTCCGGAGACAAGATTGAAAAAAAAAAACTCGCAGAGAGTTGATTTATTGTTCGGAGACAAGATTAAAAAGAGAAATATTGATGAACGAGACTGGCTCGTGTTGAAAAAAGAGGCATTTTTGCAGGGTTGCTGCAGAAAAAAGGCGCGGAGCTTGAGAGAAAATAAGCGCGGAGCTTAGGTTTTTGCGTAGAGCAAGTGTGTAGCTGTAGAAGCATGTTGAAAAATGAAGGGGGAGGTCCCTTTATATAGGTGGCGGCCTGGGCTTGGTATCAAGGCCGACGGTCTGCTTTTTACTTAGTCAACAAGTATATGCTGCAATCCGACTTGACTTGTTTGCTTGATTTTCTTCTCCGATGATTCAAGAAACCTTCCTGGAAATTACCGAGAGACTCTGACATGACTTTCAATGCCAACTATCATTCATGACGTCATCAAATGCCGATCATCACTCATCCTTCATGACCTTGGCGCAATCCATCTTGACCCGGGCTTTAGTCATGTTTGCAATGTAACTTGATTCGAAGACAAAATAACCAAAACGAACCTAACTTCGAACATGAACCACTAAGCCACGAAATTGATCATAACTTAACCATTCTTGGCCTATGGTTCGATCAAAACAGAGATCAAATAAGAAAATAGCTAAACCTAGGTGGAAAGCCATATGTCCTTAATTGAAAGACTTGTAAAAGTTGCCAAAAATGGTCGAAATAGGCAAAGGCACGAAAATGACTAACCTTTAGCCATAATATGACATCACTAACATGACTTCATGCAAATGATGTCATGTCGAGCTCCAATTTGACCTTTTCCGAGCTGGTGTCCTTAATTGAAAACCACAGAAAAGTTATGATTGAGGTCGGATTAAGCCCAAATTTCACCAATATGGTTCGGTTACCATAACAAGACCTCAGGAAAAGTTTTGGTCGAAATCGACATGTTCTTCATGGTGAAATTGATTTCTCACCCCAAACTGTCTTTAATTCAAAACCATTTAGAAGTTTTTCATACTAAGTCCGATTAAGATGAAATTTTACCAGAACGATCTATGGAAGTCAAGGATCATCATGGTATATTGCTTGTTGAAATCACACCACTCCAACCTTATCAATTCCATCAATATCGACATTTTGTCCTTTGTCGCAACGTCCAGGTCCGGGGTGACCGAACCCTACCGCTGAACGACTTAAAAGAAATAAAAACTACGGAGTCGCCACTAATCTTTTTTTTACCTAGGTGTGATTAGCCACCTATAAGATTATTAAGCCTAATGTTAACCTAAGCTTAGCGAAGGTAACACTAAACCTAATAAACGGTCTTCTAACCAGAGTCTTAAAGGTTCGAGAGTCGGGTACGCGTGGGGAAGGATTAGCACCCCCACGACGCCCGTCAAAAAGACGGCACTGACTAGTTTAGAATTAACTGTGGGTTTCTATTATTGGTTGTCCCTATTCTGAAAAAATATTTTCATGCCATTAAACTCTTTTATTAATCTTTAAAATTAAGCAAATAAACAAGCAAAAATGGTTTTTGGATTTTGAAATAGGAATGTTGGGCACTTCCCCATTTACTATTTGTTCTCTTTTTTTGGGCTCCTCATAATGAGAATTTTCTTTAAAACTTACCGTTAAAACGACTCCATTTGAAAAATGATATTTGAATGTTTTGAAAAGACTTAAATTGAACACTTTGAAAACTTGATGGGAAAAGACCAAAAATTGAATACTTTGAAAACTTGGAATGAAATTATTTTTTTTTTGAATTTTAATTTTTTTGGATTTTTGAAAACCTTTTTATTTAATTTTGAAAGACTCAGTTTTTCTTTTTTGATTTTTTTAACTTAGAAAACTAAAAGAGAACAATTCTCAAGCACAAACTCTTTTTAATTTTGAAGAAAATGGTTTTATTCTGTTTCATTTTCAATTTTCCTTTTTTTTGGGATTTTCCTTAATTGAAAATTACTAAATCTAACCCTAGATGCATGAATGTACATGATGCATGATTTCCAGTTAAAATGCAAATTTTACCGAGTAATTATACGAGAAACTCCATCTGGGCACCCGCCACTCATACTGGCTAAGACCCCCATTCGGATATTCCAAGTCTTGGAAAGATAAGTTAAGACCGACAAAGATTGTCTAAGCCCCAATTAATCATTCCATTAACGGATCCATTTTAATTATTCCAAATGATAATAGTAAATGCAAACGATACATGAAATTTCAATTTTGATTGATTTACCAGGTGATTATACGAGAGGCATCATTTGGGCACCTTCCACTTGATTGGTAAGACCCCCAGATAAATGCCTCAAGCCTAGGAAATTTGGATTAAAATGGATAACACTGTCAACATTTCAACCGATTATTCCATCATCGGAGTCCATTTACTTTTCTCAAATGAGCATGGCATATAATATTTTGCAGCAATCAATTTAAAATTAAACATGAATGCAAATGCTTAATCTAAGTTAATTCCCTTTTTTTGAATTTTCCAATTTATGACTTATTGAAATTAGAGCTAATACTAAGTTAATTAATGAAACTAGGCCTTATGAAAACTAGACTAGGACCCAACAAAGCCCAAATGCAATAAACAAATAAAAGCCCAAATCAAAAGAAATTAAAAAGCCCAAGTAAGAATGAGTATACCCAAAGTGGATTGGACCTCCACTGGTTAGAAACGGGTCGGGTTCTCACAAGTTGTATAAATATGACCTTTTCTTCTTCATTTTAGAAACTCCAAACCCTAGTCGCTATTGACCTTGCCGGATTTCACCTTTCCCCCCATCTGACAGCTATGGGCCACCGCACCGGACCCTCGTCGGAGCTCGGATGAAGCTCAAAGTCACCACAATTTTTCCTTTTTCCTTCCTCATCCCATATCCGACCCTCGTTTCCTCTAAATATGCCTCTAAATGCCCCAACTAAAGCCTACCCGAAGCCTCAAAGAGCTCCACCGATCCGGCAACTCCGTCGTCTGATCTAGTCGATTTCGAGGTATGTATCTCTCCTCCCTTTCCTTTTATTTCCTACCGAACCAACTGCTTAAATGAACTCTACAAAAGCCCAGACCCGAAACCCAAGCCTCCAAGTCCCGGCGGCTCTACACTTCCGAAACCCTCAAACAATTTTAACAAATGACATCAGCTTCAAATGATTCTCCAACTATGAACCCTAACATTTTCTTCTTTTTTTATTTTTATTGATGTTTTCGAAAGTGATTGCCGAAAATGTACGGGAAGAAGGGAAGGTGAGGAAGAACGACAAGGTAGGCTTTGGAAGATGGTAAGGAAAGGTATGAGCTTTAACAGTGATGAAGGCTTTGAAAAGGTAAAGAGGTGGTTTTTCTTTGTGTTTTCTGTTCTTATGAAACTGCTAGATGGAATGCTACCTAGAAATTTTATTATGTTGCTATTTTTGATGAACTGGGTACCGAAAATTACTCTTTTTTTTCTTTGATGACTTTGAACTATTAAGAACTTACAATGAAACTACAGACTCTGATGGAAAAAGGGAGAACGAAACTATCAATTTTTTTTTGGGTTTTCTTTTTTTGTTGAACTAGAAATAAGAAAGTTTCTCTAAAAAGATGAATTCCTTCAAGCTTGAACTCTGCTGGTTTTTTTTTTTTATTTTCTTGTATGCTAAGGAGTATGAAAGGAAACTATGAAACGTAAAGAGTTAAGCCTAGGAAAGGAAAACTAACAGGAAAAATCAAGTCTTTTTGTATCTTTTTTAGTGTTTTCTTGTTACTGGAAAAAATGAAGAAGAAGAGATTGCTAGGGTTTTTTGATTCTTGAAAATTGTCCTCCTCCTTTTGTCTGTGTGAAAATGTGATATATAAAGCCCCCCTCCCTTGAATCCTTTGTCGTAGGTTTATTCTCAATCCAATGGCCGAGCCTTTTTTTTTTTGGATTTTTCTGATTTTCTGTTTTAATTCCCTTTGTCCTTTTCTGAGCAGGTGAAGATTGTTGCTGTGTATGTGCGTGTGAGGTGAGTGGGCAGCTGATGAAGCTTCCTCTCCCTTTCCTGTTTTGTCTGTTCTGGGTTTGCATCAACTTAGATTATCTCTCACGTGAAAATTTTGTCTGCAGATGATTTGTGCTGCTGAGCTGGACCAATGGAGTTCAAACAAACACTTAAAGGCCAATTAGCACCTTCCAACTGGTAATCCTTCTCTTTCTTGAGCCATTTTATTTTGACTACCCTTAGCTTGTTAGAATAAAATGACTAAATGCAATGCTCTCAATCTTTGGGTATTTGTATGAAATGAGTTTGATTCATTGCTAAGTGGGAATGGATGGGAAATGATGATTGAGTGCGGATGTGTGTTGTTTTGTTTTAAAAATGCAGTGAGATGCCTAAATGCTTTGTAATTTATATGCGTGAAATGCAATGAGATGTCTAATGGAATAATGATGAAGCAATCAGCATGCTTCTGTAATGAACATGTACAAAAACAAAACTGAATTATTATGACTGTGCAGGATGTTTGATGAGAAATGCTTGCTAATTGAAAAATGCTTATACGAGTGCATTCTATATGATGTATATGCTGCAAATGTATATGCGATGTAACTCCAAGTGGGACTAGATGTTTGTTCAAAATGCTTGTTTGGATGCCATTGCTTTGCTGAATTGTGCTGCAAAAATTGTATGAGTGCCTTGTGCGAAATGAATGTATATGGGAAAATGGGTGAAACGCATGCTGAGATCTAATTGCAATGATGAAATGCTACATGCTCCTAATTTACATTGCAATTTCTTTTACAGGATATGTGGCAGGCTCAAGGAAAGTTGAATGAAAACTAGAGCTGGAGAAAGCAAGACAGAGTGGAAAAGCCAAGCATGGAAAGGACAAGAAACAGAATTTGAAGCCCAATCGGAGTCATATGAACTGTACCCTCCCTTGTTTTTTTTAAAATAATTTTTATTGTACAAATGGGAAAATAAAATTGATGTTGAAAGGAAATGAGATTGGAATCTGAATAATGCAAGAATTCAGAATCTCTAATCTATAAAATTCAAAATAGAGTGGCCAAATCATTGAATATCCAACATGCGAAGGCCCAAAAAGCACCAGGGATTGGGAAAAACCCAAAAGGAATGGGTAATATCCTATTTAATTACCTACAAGTTGATTTGCCCGCGCTGGCGCTACGAGCGTTCTTTTATTAGAATCGTGGTTCAGCACCATGCATATATTAAAAGATTTTCTCCTTAAATATATAAGAATTTCTTGATCATATGATACTTAAAAAATAAGATTCTGTACTTTCAAACATATATGAGTCAAACATGATTTGTAGAAAATAATTTATAAGTTCAGATCAGTACAAAGGCTTTTTGGCACATGGTGCTTTGATGTGTTTATTGGGATCGTTCTATTTCCTTTTTTAAGATACAATTTTTTGTAAAAATGACCTAAAAGTTTAGATATTTAATACCCTCAAGAATAAAAAGTTAGGACATTTAAGTAATCTGCCAAGTAGGTAAAAACGAAAAAAAATTATTTCTTCAGCTCATCATTAATCCTAGGGTAGGGATCTTTTAGTAATTCCACCTAGCTCTTCATTAATTCTGGGTAGGGATCTTTTAGTAATTCCAGTACTCTATTAAAGTCATTTGAGAAATGACCAAAAAGTCTAGTTATTTAATCACCTCTAGAATCTAAAGTTAGGGCATTTAAGTAATTGGTCAAGTGGGAAAAGACGAAAAAAATTAGTTCTCTCGCTCCTCATTAATCCGGGGTAGGGATCTTTGAGTAATTTCCATATGTTTATTCAAATAATATGTAGTATATAATTGCTAGAATGAATTAGAAAAGTAAATTGAATGATCCTAAATGCAAATATAGAAATAAATTATCTAAAATAAAGGATATGATCTAAAAACGGGTGTCTACATCCTTAATTGAACAAAATGCAAAAGTTGGATTTTGACCTAATCTGACAACCATTGAATTTAAGGTATGGGCGATTGGGACTAAGCTTTAAAGTGTTAAATAACATGCCACATATCTAAGTTATACATGGCATTATGTGTTCTTGTGAAATTAGGATGGTCATCACATAAGAATTAAGTTTTCGTTGAACTTGAAGATCGTGTGAGATAACTTAAATCCTTTTCTGATCATTATTATTGAGTTAATAATAATTATAAAATAATTATTATGATTCAATAATTACTCCTAAAATTCGGCACAATTATAGGAAATTAGGAAAATAAAATCCTTTTCCTACTTGACTTATGATTGTGGTGGCACCAATTCCGACTAAATTTAGAATCTTAGATTGAATCTGAGCCATTCATCTTGTTCTAACATTATCAAGGACATATTTACCATGAAGTGTAAATTGAGGTATCAACACCAAGTAGCATTGAATGAATTTAATCTCTTAGATAGTTTGAATAATCGTTTCATAATAAAACCATCCAATTTAATCTTAAACAAAGATTATGATCAGTTTGAATACGCTTGCTCATACATCAAATTTCCTAACAAGTTGTTTACTTGAAAATTAAGACTAGTTGGATATGAAAAATAAAGAATTTTGCAATAGACAAATTTTGTCAAAAGACCAAAGATCATATGGTGGCAGTTTATTGCGCCTAACTTCAAAAATATAAGAATACTATGTATAATCCCGCGCGATGCGCGGGTCTTGTGGATAGTTAACTTTTAGATATGATTGCAATGTAACTATCCTTACAAAATCTTGTTTATTGTGAACATTAACTCATTTACAAAGGCATTGTTGTCATTGCACAATGAGCCATTAACTCATTTTTTATACACATTCCAACCAATACCAACAATTAATTTTGTTAAAGGCTCAATTGATAATCATCCTAAATTTGATTTAATGCACAAACAAAAATTAACTCATTTGTGCCACGATGAATTAAGTGATTATATAAAAACATTAACATGACTCGTGCTTCGCTGGGGGTTTTTATATAGGTGTAATTACATTTTTAAAAATTAATTATTATTTGGATCTAAAGTGTTTGGATACATGAGATTACTTTCAATGACATAGAAAGGTATTGAACTATGAGAGAAAGGGGATCTTGAAATAATTTGAGAGGAAACACTCTAATACTTAAGTTAATAAAGACTTAGTGAATATTTGAGAAATATAAAGAAAAATAGATCGGATGGGGACTTCTAACTTGTCATGTTGTCATACATATAATTTGGTAAGTCAGATTTGTGGTACTTAGAGCTTTAGTTCAATAAGACTGCTATTGTGTCTTTCAAGTAAAATAGACTATAAGCATACTTAGTTAAGTGTTGTCTAGGCCTTTTTGACCATTGACATTTAATTCAATTTAGAGTTAAAGAAGGAAGTAATGTAATTCATTCAAAAGGTAATGGTATACTCCACTAATTTTTCTCCAATTGATTATCATTTAATCAACAAAAATCCCACAAATCAAAACTCCTATTATAATGCAAAAAAATTATTAGATCAGTCACGGCTATATCTTGATGATGATGATGATGATGATAATTTTTTTTTCTAAAGGTTGCCCTCAAACACTAAATTCTTATAGATGTGTATCCTTCTTTTCTTGACAATGCAATTTTAGTTCCAAAACGTTCTCTTGGGTCTCTTGACGTTGAAACCCATCATGGATATAGGTACAAACTTAAGATATATATATATTATTCAAAAATACAAAATTATAATTGGAAAAAAAAGGTGTGCCATTATAAATTGGTACCAAGCATTTAGTTCTTCAGAGCACCCTCTATAACAGGACAAATATTCAATAAGAAGAAATCATTTTTTGTGTGCACCATATATGTCTGAAAGCGATCAATAAAAAAAGTTAGATATATGTAGCAATTTGAGGAGTAATTCAACATTTCTATAAAAGAGGAAATTAAGCCATGGCATAAACATATTTAATACTATTTCCAAAAAATAGGAAAGTCACATAATACTACAAAAATGGGAGCAACAAACAAATGAGAGGGAAGTCGGAGAAATTAAACTTGAAGAGAGCAAAAGAAGATAAAGGAGTATACAAATAGATCCAAACCACCTTTATAGAGGAAATTTGCATTTAACGGATAATTGATAATAATGCCCTAAATTAATTCCATTTAATGAAAAACATATATATTCTATAACGTTAAAAAATCAAACATAATGATTTAAATAGAATTTATAGAGCTAAATTAATTCCATTTAATGAAAAACATTTATTCTATAACGTTACAAAATCAAACATAATGATTGAAATAGAATTCATAGAATGAAACTGTCTAATATTTAGATTATTGTAATAATTATTATTAAATTCAAAACGTTTTAAACAATGAAATATTTGGCCAAAAAAAACAATGAAATAAAGTATAGAAAATATGATGAAAAATTAGGTAAATAAATGCCCCCATTAACTCCCCAAAGGGAGCCAAGAATACATATATACACTAGGTATAATCCCGCGCGATGCGCGGGCCGAGTAAGTAGGTTTTTTTTTAAAAAAAAAAAAGGTAAAAAAAAAGTAGTTAATTTTAATGTATAGCTTTAATAATTAATATATAATTATAATATATCGTTTTAATCATATATTTTATCATATCAATTGTTAATTTTGATGATTTATAATATATGCTAGGATTTACTTTTGAACACAAAATGAGTATAAAACTAACCTCAAATCAAGATGACTATGAACTGAGATCCTTGAATTATTCACCAATATGTTGAGATATTTGACCGCTATTTTGGTAGTGACGTTCGCCTAATTATATATAACTCTTAGAAAGATTAATCATTTCATTCTCATAGGTAACTCTTAGAAATGTAGATTTGAGAGAAAAAAAAATTAATAAATGAATTCTTGAAATATAAAATTTAAGAAAATAGCTATTTTTTAAAATTTAAGTGATATGGACGCCCTTAAACAAAAATTGAAGTATTAACTCCTAATTTCACGTGGATCTTTGGTAGTTATGTTTGATTTTTATTGTGTTTATTCAAATTCATTTTGTTCAAGAATGGTACTAATTCAACATAAGAACATTTTACTTCTTTCAAATTTGGAAATGATAATTTCATAGATGAAATAAGAATAAGTTTATAAAAAACTTTAAAAAAGAAAATCAACTACTATAAACCCTTATTTACTACCCTCCAAAAATATTTTTGTATTTACTCCAAATAAGGGATGAAGTTAAGAGGGAGGGAGACTATGTGGAAAGAATAACGTACAAACATTGAATTGATGTAGAAAAATTACGGGTTTAATTATTAATAAATCCTTTATTGATAATGAAATTTTCTTATTTACTACATAGGAGCTTAAGGATAAAATATCTTCTTCTTGTTAAAAGAAATAAGAGAGTATTAGACATAGAGATCATAAAATGAAATGATATTATCAAGTTAAATCAACCGCTTGGAAATCTCAATTGGTTCAGGACATGTAAGGTGTCGCAATGGAAACATGTACAATACTACAAATATTACATCATATCTTCGCTTTAAAAAAATGTAGAATAACATGTACACTAGCTACTACAAATATTGCATCACATCTTTTCTTTTTAAAAAATGTAGAAAAAAAATATATTGCACCATTCAGCCAATAAAGACTTCCTAAACTCCATGATACCAATTGGATTTGTAATTTTAAATAACTTGCATATATAAATTAATTCGCAGTAGAGAAACGGTTGATGAATCTACATTACCCAATATCAAATAATCATAATTCACCGTTACAATTTGGGCATATCATTGGCTTAAGAAATCATTTAATAACTTTGACCAACCCTTCATTTCATTAGTCATGGAGAATCTAAGAAATTTTCTATCATCTCCTTACTTTAATCAATCATGGAATATTCAATTTTGGTTGGGAAAGACAAATTAGGATCGAGTATCCATCTTCACTATAACCTGAAAAATATATTTTAGTTATCCATCTATGTATATATAGAAAACAATCACGTACAATTAAGTATTTGAAAAGAATAAAATACAAATGAAAATTTAACCTTATGAAGACAATTTTTAGCATATATATTTTAGTGATTTAGGCAAGTAGCTGTCATCAAGTGAGGGGAGGAGAAGAAGCTATGAATATTTTAGCCTTGAAAACGAATTGCTATATACACATGAAATACGAAACTGAGGACATTATAGTTTGGAAAAAATTGCTTACCCCATTATATATTTCGATTTGATTCACACATCATTTGCTCTACATTCCATAGGTATACATTGCAACAAAAAAAGTTTTATAAATTTTGCATTGACATGATTAAAGTTTAAATTTTGAAATGAAGAAATCTCGGAAGAAAAGTTTAAAAAAACATAAAAAATGACATTGAAAGTAACTAACTCTAACAAACTATTAATCTAAAAAATCCAAGCGAATACAATTTCTTTTCAATAAGAAATCCATATATCCATACCTCTTTTATCTTGAGACCACCATGACAAACCAAGTCATTTTGTGACCACCATGATAAACCGGATCATTTGCTTTGTAGAAGTTTGTCAACCGGCATATCCTCATTTCTCATCCCTTTTTTTTTTGTGAATCATTTCTCATCCTTTCAACACTAAACGATTGATAAAAAAATGACTTTATATAGACAACAGATAGGGTAAAGGTATAATATAACTTAAATTCAAAGGGTTTATTATGAAATGTGTAACTGTAACTACAATAAAAGCATATAATCATATCATATGGTCATAATTACAATTTAAATAATTAATTGAGAAGATGGAAAACATATTAAGTTACAAAATTTAATTTAGAATGTAACGTACATGTAAACATCTAATGAAAATTAATATAGAATGAAATGTGTAACTGTAACCACTAATAGCATATAATCATATCATAATCATAATTAGAATTTCAAATAATTAATTGAGAAGATGGAAAACATATTAAGTTACAAAATTTAATTTAGAATGTAAGTACATGTAAACATCCAATGACAATTAATATAAAATGTAACTTTTTGTTAGGAAAAGAACAATGTAAATTCTTTATAATAAGTTCATAAAGAGCTCACAAACAATTGGCACATTAACTCCCCAAAAGGAGCCAAAAATACATATATTTATATATATATATATATATATATGTAACGGAAGGGCAGATTATCATTGTTATATATATGCGGCTATACTGATAATTGCCTTCAATCCCAAAATTCAACATTTTATCTGGTTGTTAACACATCAGAGAATCATCACGAGATGCTACCTCAAGAACATTGGAATCATTGCGGAGGATGATTGCCTTCTCTGCAACCAACACCCCGAAGAGCCTAACCATCTCTTTAGGGAGTGCATCGCTGCAAAAACCATTTGGAATGTCCTTAAACCACCCCCAGATTTTTTCCTTGTTGAACCATTCAATGTTTGGATTGAAAATAACTGCAAAGATGATTCCCCCTCGGAGTTTCATGGTATACCCTAGAATATCATCTTTCCTATTGCCCTATGGCAAATCTGGCTCCTTAGGAATGCCAAACTTTACCCCTCCGACAAAATTTGGTCTGACCCTGTTGAGTTTATCATTAACTCTGCTAGTGAATGCTTTGCTCTTATGCCGCCTAAGGGCATCAAGCAAATGGAAGAAAGACATATAAAGTGGCACCCTCCTGTGCTTAGCTATTTCAAGATTAACACTGACGGTGCTTCACTTGGCAACCCAGGGCCAGCTGGAGCCGGTGGAATCATACGGGACTGTAATGGAATTTATGTTAAAGCTTTCTGCAGAAAACTGGGAGTTGCTTCTAACACCACAGCTGAGCTCTGGGCCATCCGAGATGGCCTAAAAATTGCTCTTGATTTGGGACTTTCGAATAGGGTCCTGATTGAGAGTGACTCTACTACGGCCATTCATCTTATTGAAGGTTCTTTTAATTGTTCTCATCCTAATGCTGCCATTATTAATGATTGCAGGTGGCTCATGATGCAGCTGGGGATCAACCAAGTTCTTCACACCTACAGGGAGGGCAATCAAGTGGTTGACCTGTTGTCCAAACAGGCTGTTCATCAGGAGCACAATTTTTGTCTTTTTAACAGTGCTCCTAGTTTCATCTCTTCTCAATTATTAGCGGATTGTATGGGTGTTTCTTACCCAAGAACCTTAAATGTTGGGAATATGTCCCTGAACTCTTTTGAAGGGGTTGTTGATTACCATCTAGCTGGTCAAAACAACCCCCCGCATGATGTAACTGTTACTTAAGTTTTTATGAATCTCGTTTTCTGACCCAAAAAAAAATTGCCTTCAATTTTTGAGCATACAACATGTTGCGCATTAAATGCCCTCAAACTTGAACCTGTAATATTGGCCAAATATCCAATTTGAGTCTAAACCTTTGGCAAGTTGCTCAATTTCAGCCCAAACCTTTAAAGGGCTCCAAATTAAGCCTAAACGTTTTCAAAACCTACCAAAATGGCCCTAAATTAGACAGAAGTTTTAGAGTGTATTGCACGCACATTTAAGTCGCGTTAGTCTAAGAATTTTAGGTTGACCTGGATTCTTAGGAGGCCACTTATCATAAAAGTGAGAGGAAAATAGAAAAAAAATTGAAAAAAGAAAAAAAAAAGTTGATTCGGCTTTAATTTATTTCTTTATTTTTCTTTCCTTTTCGTGTCCTTTTTCTTCCCTTTCTTGTTTTCTTTCTCTTCCAACCGCACATCTTACTGCCACCACCGTTGGAACCGCCACAAGCCGCCGCATCGGAACTTTCAGGCATCGTCGTCGGAGCATGTACCTTCAGAAATCTTCTGCTCATCCTCCCGATGCCGAATCCGGTTATATCTCCTCCCAAATCAGCCTTTAAATACCCCAAACAATCCTTGACTGAGCCAACAAAAGCTCTCTGATCCCGTCGATTTCACCGTCGTATCGGCTTGATTCCGAGATATATTCTTCACCACCCCAAATACTATCTTTTCACCATCCGGTTTTGGAAACAAACACCTCAGACTGAAATCCCCAAATTTCCATGAACAAAACCAATACTATCTCAAATCCTTTATTCTTTGTACAGTAAAACTTCTATAAATTAATACTCGATAAATTAATAATCTCTCTAAAATAATATTTTACTCCTGTCTCGACTTGGGCCAGTTATAAAAATGAGTAATTTCGATAAATTAATAAGATAATAATTTTTATAAAAACCCTTATATATATATATATAGTCCCATCAATATTATAAATTAATAATTCTCTAAAATTTACATATATATCTAAGACAATTTAGTAAAATATGAATCTATTGTTGTTTGTTTTTTCATGAAATTTAAATCTGATTGGATTTCATCTCTAATTCTTCCCACTACACTTAAAAGTTCCTTAAAACAATGAATACATAAATTAGTCAATGGTTTGAATACTTAAAACAATGAATACTTAAAAGTTTCTTTAATTAGTCAATGGTTTGAATACTTAAAACAATGAATACATATTTATGTATATTGGTTGTACCAACTGGAGTAATTTTATAATATAAATAATTACATTTATTCAAAGGTTTATAATTTTTTCTATAACTAAAATTCTCTCTCTTTCATTTGTATTTTTTTAGCTTATTATGAAATCTCTCCATTTCTTTTTTTTTTGAAAGGAAAATATTGTAATTTTCATTTATATAAATGAAATTACAAAATAGTAACTAGAAATTACAATAGGTTGAAAAAAGTATTCATCCTTTGCATTTAAATCTTGATCTTGCTTCACGACCCGAGCCATCTTGATGATTTGGAGTTTCAAACCTTCTTCATAAGTCTCTAACACGTGCTACACCTCTTCGCTCTCGTTTCTGTGTAATTTAATCAACTGGAAACTTTCAAAAGCAACACAAAGGTGAGTGATTCGAGAACCCCCTTGATTAACCCGTAGATCTGAAAGCAAAATCATATCAAAACTAAGATGAACTCTGTTCAATCTATGTAAACTCGGAGACACACACTAACATAATGTGACTAACTAACTGACTCAAACTCAACAAACTAGACTCAAAAAACTCAACTAATCCAACAGATCTATAGATCTGGGGAGATTATTCTGAATAAAAAAATAAACAATAAAATCAACCTCCTCCTCCCCTTGAATATTCAAGAGGAGGAGGAGTATACAAAAAAACTCAGAAGAAAACTCAAGAACTGGGAGAGAAAAAGAGAAGGGCCGGCTAGGGCAGAAATCTTCCATTTCTTTTCTTAGGATGCGGTAAAACTCTCCCCCAAGATGCGCTTGTAACAACTTTGCCGTTGCTTTCCTCATCACACACTATATGATAAGTTGATAACTGTATATATTACTAGACTTAGTAGAGATTCCTTGCAATTTATTTTGAATTATGTGTCTTGCATCTGAACTTGGTTCAAAATTCGGTGAATTTCAGCAAACTCATAATTTAAAGAAGGGGATTGCTAAATACCGCCCCATTTTTGCTATTTACCGCCCCACTTTTTACACTTTTGTCCTTTGCCCTTTGCACTTTTTACACTTTTTACACTGAGCCTCTCCACTAGGACGGCTCCGCCACGGCGGAGCCTCCCCACTAGGATGGCTCAGCCATGGCGGAGCCGCCCCACTAGGGCGGCTAGACAAATTTTTTTTTAAATAATAATTATTTTTTAAAAAAAAATAGCCAAGCCGCCCCACCGGGGCGGCTTCACCACGGGGCGGCCTGCCCATGGTGAAGCCGCCCCACTGGGGCGGCTTGAGCCATGGTAAGCCACCCTCCTGGGGCGGCTTGAGCCATGGTAAGCCGCCCTCCTGGGGCGACACGGGTCATCAGTCTTAAATTTCCTCAAAATTTGGATTTTTCTTAAATCGTCATCAAAATACGGCATGTTATCGTTCATTTTTCTTAAATCGTCATCAAAATACAGCACGTTAACGCTATTCTACGTCCGTGATAGTTTAAAGATTTCAGAGGATTTGAAATCTTAGAAAATAAAGCAAAGGGCAAAAACGTAAAAAGTGGGACGGTGAATAGAAAAAATGAAACGGTATTTAGCAATTCAGTTTAAAGAAAGCATAGACATAATATAGGCAGCCACGCGCAATCCTAAAAAAAAAAAGCATTACCTTAATTATTATAATGGAAGATTCTCCCCAATAAAATCCCCAAGAAAACAATGGCACCAAACCACTTATTGGACACAAATCTGTCACCCAGCAGAAAAGGAGAATTTTAGACAAAGCAATCCGCATACATAATTTGACATTTAATGCTGTAAAACAAAAGTATTCCAGGTATGGTTGTGTTAGTTTGGATCATGAAAAATCTCGAGGAAAAGAGAATGATAGGGAAGTTTTATTCATCAAATTTTTATTCATTTCTTACAATTTTTCCCTATCATCTTCTTTTTCCTAGTACCAAACTAATTAAGCGGGCATAAATGTACTGAAAAAAAAATTACTCCTAGTACTTAGGCTTATAAATACCAGAAAATCCCCAAATTTTGACTACAAAAAATATTTAAGAAATTAATTATATTTTCAGCATCCCATCTATACTAATTATAATGTGAGTCTCTGAGTTTGTCTCTCAAATTAACTCAGAGACAAACTCAGTTAATAAAATACTTAATACCAAAAATTAGAACTACCAATTTGAAAGAAAAAATCAATTAAAGGGTAAAAATGTAGTATTTTGCAATTTTTTAAAATAAAAACTATTCATTTGAAAAGGAAAACCACCACAAACTTAATTATAAAAGAAACTACCACCAACTTTTCAAAGAAAAAACTACCAACCATTTATTATCTACAGATTTAATTTTAAAAAGAAATACATATGAAACTGTTTATTTCAAAATTCATTTTTTAACTGTACTTTTTACAAATATAATTGCATTTACGAACTGAATGTGCCAGAGTCTAGTCACATTAAATGTGAAGCCCACTTTTTTGGCCAAAAAAAGTAAATCAAAAGGAAAAGAAATTTTCGTTAGAGTAAAAAAAGGATATTTTTAATTGAAAAAAATCACAGAATTATAAGAAAAAGGGGAACTTTATAGGTTAATTATATAACTTTTTATATCTAAAATTAATGTCCTAACTGCTAGTATTTAGGCATAAAAAAGGAATTTGATATATGCTGTAACAAGGGGAAAGAAACTGTAAATTACTTTCTGCTGCAATCAACCGGGGATGACAAATTAGCAGTTCCTATCTGCCAAGCTAAATGTGCAGATGCAGCTGCTAGAAACACATAGTATGGCCACCCTGCTCCAGTACAGAGATAATCGAAAATTTATCATAGTTGGACATGAAAATGGTTACTTAATAATAATTATTACAAAAAAAAATGTATGTATATAGTATATTATAAGAAATTAACATCCATTATGCTCAAAAAAAGAAATTAACATCCAATATTCTGATCAAATTTCAAGCAACAAATAAATACCTATTGCAGCATTGTATCCACTGAGAGCAAGACCACCGATGCAGGAAATTGCAAACCCACTAGTCCACTCCTTTGCTGACTCACCTAGTTTAAGGGCTGTGGATTTAACTCCAACTTTGACATCATGTTCTTTATCCTGAATCAATTTTTTTGAACATCAAATACAACATGGTGTTAGATAATTTTCATGAACAAATTATTTACTATACTTGCAAGAGATAAATTATAAAACAACGCGTACGTCCTTCAGAATAGTAAATGTTGCATATGGATTCAAATTTTGACAACCTAATATATACCTGATGTGCATATATGGTATCGTAAAGAAGAGTCCAAAAGAAGCCGCAAATGTAGAGGGGTAAGACAATAGATGGTTGCAAGCTGCCTTTAATTCCATACCACCCAAATAAGGCTCCCCAGTTGATTGTCAAACCTAAATAGGCTTGGGGCTGCTTCAATATATTAACAGTAGTCAAATATTCTATATGCAATAATTCAAATTAAAGGGGTAGTAGTGTAAATTATTAATACCTAGCAACATTGATTTGTACAGCAATATTAAAGGATGAAGGAATATAATTACCCAATATGTCCATCTCTTCATTAGAGGATAGGTAGAAAATAGAATGATCAATAAAGCCTCATAGATCAAGCTGCATGTATTCAACAAATAGTAATTAACCATTAATATATTAGATGTATATTTTAGTCTAGATTGCAAAATCTATAATGCCAAATAACTTTTGCTTTAAAAAATCCTTAAACTTTCTCACGTTATTTTTTTAACCTCATCCGGCATATAGAGTTTTGCTCTAACTAATCTGGATCCAACTTGATCGCATCACACACCTGGTTATGATAGATGAGTCTAATAACGGGCCATATGCCCCTATATATTGTATATCCAAAATCAATCCTTATAATATACTTCAATTTGTCCCTAATAAGCTCTTCTACTTGAATTTCTTCTCAAATAAGCCCACATATATACTTCAAATTGGACTCAAATAGGCCCTTAATGGCTAATATTAATATTAATATCAATCAATAATAAAAGCATACATAATCCATGTTTGTGAGGTGAAGGGCTTATCTACGCACACAGATCATACGATAAGGGTTTATGTGGGTTCAAGGATTTTACTTGGGTATAACGTTGAAAAGTTATGGGAGGATTATATATAATATATACAAGTTATATTAGCCCGCGCTGGCGCTACGGGCGTTCTTTATTTTAGAGTGGTACTTGATTAATTGATTAAATAAGGATATTAATATAATCAATTATATAAGGGCCAAGAATATTTTTTTGTTCTAGAGTGGTGCTTGATTGATTAATTGATTGGATTATATAAGGTTGCAGTAAAAATGCAATTATTTAAATGGATTAGTTTCAATATTTTTACCATTCTAAATTAAATGCATTTGGTATGGTGATAGAGTACTGGACTCTTAGTGCCAGCCTACCTAAACCATGGGGTCTTAGTTTCAACTTTCACGGAATGTAAGTTTATTTGTAATTTGTTTATTTATGTATTTGGTAGGTAGGTAGTTTACTTATGGGCATAGAGATTTATTTGAATTGTAATGAGATTTCAATGGGTTTATTTGTTGGCTCATAGATTAGCGTTTCAGTAATGTGCTAATCATGTAGCAGTGTACGGGTCTTCCTGTGCGTTTGTAATCCCAAATCAAGAAATGATAATGATTCTTTCTTTAAAAAAAAACTTTTTAGACATGCAAAATTAAGAAGGTCAAGAACATGTTTTTTTTTAAGTAATAGGAAATGCAAAGAGGTAATAAAATATGCTGTTAATTGGATAATAATACTCACATTGAACAAAGGGTGGTTTTAATTCAGAATGGTAAAAATATTAAACGGCCCATGTTGAAGGTATGGAGACGAAGAAAAAAGAGGAAAGAGATATGAAGGTGAAAACAGAGGGGAGTGATGGAAAAGTTTGATTTTTGGCAAACTTGAAGATTGATCAGAACTGAGGTATTGAAAGGAAGAAGCAACTGAGTTGGTGAGAGGAAAAAAGAAAACAGCGAGAAAAACATTAATTAAAAATAATTAAGGGTTTAGGGTTTAGAAGCAATTAATTAAAAACAATTAAGGAAGGGAAATGTGTAATTACGAAAAAGGGTAGAAGGAAAAGGAATGGGGGAAACTCATAGAGGGGCTTTTAGTCATCCGAAAAGTGTAATTACGAAAAATGGTAGAAGGAAAAGGAATAAGGAAACTCATAGAGGGGCTTTTTAGTTACCCGAAAAGTGTGAAAAGACCAAAAATGGCCAAAAGGAGGCACCACATTAATCCTCAATTTGGCCTTTTTGTAATTTCCTATGTAGTTAAAAATAATATATAGTATATATATATATATATATATATATAGTAAATTTGAGTTAATTTTGGAAGTATCAATTGGAAGTTACTATTTAATTTTCATGTTCACATGTGAAAAAAAAAAAAAACTTAATTGGAAGTGAATGCTAATTATTAATCATTGTGGATATATAGATACTATAATTATTAT
>AWWV01013877.1:0-49575 GCA_001974805.1 Corchorus capsularis | reverse complement strand
AACGAGTATTGTAACTTTGAAAATAACGAATAAAATTTTAGGATAAAAAATAGCATGGTTGATAAAACCATTTGGTGTCATTAAATTGGACCCAAGGCCCACTAGTCACTTAAGGTCTAAAAGCCCGTTAAATGTCCAAGGCCTTATCTATAAGGTAAACATTAAGGTATAATAATAATCTCTGATAAGTTCATAAGCTTACATCACATTATGCCTTATTTCCAACTCCTTCACTATTAAGTGTGTAAGTGATACAGGATTATTCGTAAGCTATTCGAGTTCAACTCGAAGAAAATTTGAATTCGGCTCGGTTATTATCGTGCCGAGCTTGAGTTCGGGTAGCTTAAGTATTGAATTGAGCTCAAATTCAGGGATGTTTGATTCGATATTCTTCGAGCTATTCAGTATACATGGATATATATATATATATATATATATATATAGACACATGCACACATATCATATTATATATTTAGTTAAAAATCACCTATATATATACCTGTCGAATTCGAGCTCGAGTTTGAATTTCAGGTAAAATGATTCTTTAGAATTTTTTCAATTAAGTATCAAACTTATCAAGTCGAGCTTGAGTAGCTCGATACTCGATTCACTCGAGTTTGATAATCAAAACTCGGTCGAGCTCGAGTCGAGTATTGAGCTTAGATTTTTGTTCCACCTTGGACAACTAAGTGAACCGGGACAGGGAGCTGAAAGCCACTTCCTTCAACCAAGAATCAACTCCACGTTGTGCCTTAGTCGGTCGAGAAAAACCTCGTTCAGTAGATAAAAAGCCTACCTATGAAAGATTTAATACAGTGCTAAGCTCGAGTAGCTCACTACTTGACTCAGTTTGACTCGATTACACCTACTCACTACACACATAGGGACCATACTAACTTTACTATTGGAGATGGTCCCCTCAGACCTCATCTGAGACTCTCCTATCATGCTTCTCTCTTATAGGTCACTCAGAGCTCTCTCTATTTCGATACGGGGTCATGACAGGATTTGACAACAACACTTTATTTTAATTTTTCTTTAAGCGTTTACTTTTTTTTTGGGTGAAAAGTACTTTAAGCCTTTACTTGATCTTTTCAATGTTAATTTCTTAATTATGATATGACTTCATACGTTGCACTTAACTATATTTGTATTAAAATTTACTTATTGACTTGAATTAATTAATACACTAGTTGAGACCATAGTAATGGAAAGGAATACATACATATAGTGAAATAAAATTTAGATGGTTTTTTTTGGCACAAAGATGTCATACAATTTTGCATACAAAAAGTCAATTATGCATGTAAAAATAGGCCAGTAGCTTTACCCCAATCATATATACTAGTAAGAAACCTTTGAGGGTAACTAATGAAAAAACCTTACCCAAAAAGTTCACATATATGATTGATTATATTTTATTCCTTTTTCCTTGGAGTCAATAAATAAACTATAATATAAAAAGCTTCCGTTTTATTATTTTATAAAAGAAAAACCGAAAAAAGAAAAGCAATATATACCATTCTATCAAAATCACGATCAAGGATATCGTTAATGGTACAAGCAGCACCCCTCAGCAGTGGAGCTGCACAACCAAAAACAGCCAATGTCTTCAAATCAGGAAGACTTCCCGTTGATGCTGCCATGCTAATTGACCTAAAAAATTGTCTTCAAATCCGTAATGTAATCCCATTTACATGTTGGAATGAAAATTATATAATCAATTTGTAATAATTACACAAATATTAATCATTACGTACCATGCAAAGGGCCAGAAAAATAACCATGTCCCAATGGACTTCTCCACGCGAGCAAGCTGAGCATAAGGCCGGAGCCTTTGTGATGCTTGAGCCACCCAAAGTAATGTCATTTTCGGGCGCTGTCTAATAATTTTATAATGATTCTACTAATTTTGGTCAGAATATATATAGAAACTTTTTTTTGGTGAAAGAATATATATAGAAACTTGATAGTTGAGATATTGGAGCATTACATATGATGTATATATAGAGACGCTGGTTATCGTCAACGTTGTCTCTAGAAGGAAGAGTAAACTAGCTATTGTTGGCAAATTTGACTTGCAATCCTCCACAAATGAATCTAAATTATACAGTGTGCATCCCAAGTCTATGGCGGCCATTATGACGCACAATAATGAATTTGCCTTTTTTTTTTTTGACGTACAATAATGAATTTGCCTTTTCCATAAAAAAAATAATGAATTTACCTTTGAAATGAGCCTACCTTTTTGGGTATCGCCCGCGTATCCGGTCAAGTACGCAGGAAAATTAAGAGTTTTTTTTTATCAAATTATAGCACTTTGAAGACTTATTTTCCAATATATAATAGATTTAAACTTAATTACCAAACTATAACAATTCTTGCCACCTAATCATACATGGCATATTTTTATTTTTATTTTCTTTTTTAATTAAAAAAATAGCGGCAACAACAGACGGTAAAAAGGAAAAAGAAAACGTTAAGTTGAAACACTTTTCATTATCCCTTACTAATATCTAGGGATAAACAAAAAATCAAATTAATTCCTTACTCTCCATCCCTAAAATTGTCTTTATTTCTTTAGTAATTTTTTTTTCAATTCTTTGAATCCCACTCTCATCTGTCATTATTGTTTTATTTTCTATTCAATTAATTGAAAGAATCGAAGATTTATGGACAATTGAAATTTCTGAATTTTGAGTTCATTCATTCTTCTTACCCAGCCTTCTTTTTTTTTTTGGCCAAATCTTAGCCAACCTTCAACTGATACTTTATTGCAGTAAGATTTGTGTGTCCAAACTCCAGACAAAACAAACCAATTGGGGGTTTGTCCTTGATTTTCAAAGAGATGCGATTATCCAATTTCTTGAGAAATAACATGTATGTCTTAACTCATCACTCGTCAGTCTTTTGGATCAAAATCTGGAAACTTACCTCCATAAATCCTTTCAACTCCTGCTTGTTCTTACAACTTCGACTAGACAAAATCTTGGACAAGAATGGGTATACGGAAGCTTGCTGATCAAATCAGCGGAGCCCTGGCCCTCAGGCACTTCCTATGCAATTTTGATTTCGTGATGGAGGATTTGCCTGTGGAGAGATGACTGATTGAGAAAGCAGAAATTAACAACAGACGTTAGGTTTTGTTTCAACTTTTATTTTTTTTATTTATAAAAAGAAAAATATGACATGTAGGCTTAGTTGGCAAAATTTGTTATAGTTTGGGAAATAAGTTTAAATGTATTATATATAGGGAAATAAGTTTTTAAAGTGTTATAATTTGGTGAAAAACTCGTAAAAAGGAAATAGAAAACGTTAAGTTGAAACACTTTTCGTTCTTCCTTACTAATCTCTAGGGATAAACAAAAATTCAAATTAATTCCGTACTCTCCATCGCTAAAATTGTCTTTATTTCTTTAGTAACTTTTTTTTTTCAATTCTTTGAATCCCACTCTCATCTGTCATTATTGTTTTATTTTCTATTCAATTAATTGAAAGAATCGAAGTTTTAAAGACAATTGAAATTTCTGAATTTTGAGTTCATTCATTCTTCTTACCCAGCCTTCTTTTTCTTTGGCCAAATCTTAGCCAATCTTCAACTGATACTTTGTTGCAGTAAGATTTGTGCGTCCAAACTCCAGACAAAACAAACCAATTGGGGGTTTGTCCTTGATTTTCAAAGAGATGCGATTATCCAATTTCTTGAGAAATAACCTGTATGTCTTAACTCATCACTCGTCAGTCTTTTTGGATCAAAATATGGAAACTTACCTCCATAAATCCTTTCAACACCTGCTTGTTCTTACAACTTCGACTAGAAAAAAATCTTGGACAAGAGTGGATATACAGAAGCTTGCTGATCAAATCAGCGGAGCCATGGCCCTCAGGCACTTCCTATCTAATTTTGATTTCGTGATGGAGGATTTGCCTGTGGAGAGATGACTGATTGAGAAACCAGAAATTAACAACAGATGTTAGGTTTTGTTTCAACTTTTTTTTTATTTAGAAAAAGAAAAATATGACATGTAGGCTTAGTTGGCAAAATTTGTTATAACTTGGGAAATAAGTTTTTAAAGTGTTATAGTTTGGTGAAAAACTCGAAAATTAAGCATTGCTCGCTTGCAATATTTAATCCAGCTACTCTCTACCAGTATTGGTACAGTACCGTGTATTCTACGATATATAATTATTAAAAATATATTTAACATATGTATCTCATTTTAAAGATGTCAATGAGAAGCACCCGAGTTGTTAGCTCAACTGGTCATTGGTGAGTGCACGGTGCCTGTACTATGAGGCCCTGGGTTCAAGTCTCACGGAATGTGAGTTTAGAATTTATTTATTTGTTTGTTTGTATGTTAGTTTCGTATGTAGGTTATTTAAGATAATTTCTTAGTTTGAGATGGATTCTCATTTAGATATTTGGGCATATGAAGATTTATTCTGATTGTAATGAGATTTCACTTGTACCAAAGATGTCAATGAGATTTTTGATCTTTCTAATGGTTTTTTTTCTAATTTTAATTTAATTATTTAAGCTTAAAAATGGAAAAAAACAATAAAATAAAATATGATATTGGTAGAGTACCGCATCATTTTAGTGTTCTCGATCTTCTCTCAAAACAGTGCATTCGTCAAAGTTGTTTTTTTTTTGCCCAATTTTTAACAACATTTTGATGTTTTGGTGAGTTTATTGTACATGCCGTTAGTTTTAGGGAAAATTTCAAAAAAGGGTGGTGTACTAGAAATTTTTATTAATTGGTACGATAAAAATAAATAATTATATTTAGTAAATCATAGTTTATCAAATTTATAATAAGGAAATTGCAATTACTTTATAACCTTATTAAATTAAATAAAAAAAGGAAATCAAATTTTGTATTTTCCTTTTCTTTTTTTAAAAACTTTTATAACCTTTTTCTTTTTTCAATTCTATAAAAAAAAACCCCCCTATTTTAATTCACTCTGTTGTTCTATTTTCAATGTTTTTTGTTCTCATGGATCATGATTTTCCCCAAACATTTTGCAATTTTTATAAAAGTATAAAAGAAACAAGAGAAGATGAAAATGACAATAAATTAGTTGAATAACAAGTCCTGAACAAGAACAGGTAGCTAGGAACCCACGGCTATCTATGGAGATTAATTGTAGTATCTAAGATTTCAAGTATACAAAAATTGTTTAATAATATTTGCAATTAAAAACCCTAAAACAATGAAACTCTAAATCTATAAATATGGTTAAATCAACCTACTACTACAACAAAAGATTAACTTTAAAGTTTGTGGAGCCCATCATCATTCATCAATATTGACAATTTCTTCTCCTGTAGGAAGCGTGATGAATTGAGGAGGGAGGGAATTATCCCTTTTTATTGCCTAGAGGAAGAAGACGAAGAGGAAGGAAGGATATATAGCGTAAAAAAGAAAAGGTGTTTTTAATTGGATAGAAAAAAAGGCACAGCAGCATATATTTACAAATATAAGTAGGAAAGTTATAAGGGTAATTACAATTTCCTTTTTACAAATTTTAATAGAGTAAGATTTATTTAATAGTAATTAGATATTTTCATTGTATCAATCGTTAAATATTCGTGATAGACTGTCTCTTTTTGAAATTTTCCCTTTTTTCTAAGTGTTGAAAATTATATATAGTTATCCCTACATATTTGCGTCGGGGTTTTTGGTTTATGATTGGAACTAAGTAATTTATGGAGTTTTACTTTAATTATAATTTAATGTTCTAAATATTATTTAAAAATATTATTTGGAATTCCAAAAAAGAAATAAGTATTAGTTTTCTCCCAACCAATCAACGTTTGAACAAATGTCAGCATCGAAAGAGCTAAATACTGAGCATAGAGCAATTTGAGGATAACTTTAAGGCAAAAGCTAATTGGTGTACCCATGCATCAGTTAGTCACAAAACCCAAGAAACAAGTTTTGGGAGATGTGACAAGTGTAATAATGGTGCATCTTTGACTTTTGCTTATGATTATAATGCCCCTAGAAAAATTATATTTCTTCTATGTAAATTTTATTATTTGAAAATAATAAAATATCTTATTATATTTAACAAAATTTAAAAACTAGTAATACTTCCCACCAAGTTTAGCCCCAAATAAAATTTTATCCCAAATTTTAAGGATAATCTTAAATTTTGAGACCCATTATCTTAGGGTTTTAGGGAAAAAAATTATAAACAATTTTAATAAGGTTTAGCCCCAACTAGAAATGTTATAATTTTTTAAAGGGTATATTTTAAATTTTGATACCCTATCTCATAGGGTTTTAGAAAATATTATAAACTACAAATATTAGAAAATATTTGGTATAATTAAGGGTAGTTTTGACATGCAAATTCCTTTTTCTAGGAACAATTATTATTTAGAAATTTTATACCACTTTTTAGGCAATAATTACACCTTTTTAATATATTAATGGAGTTTAACCCCTTGGGTTTTGTGAATAACTGGTGCATAGAACTGGCAGATGGGTGGGTCGGGTTGGATTTGGGTTCGGTTTTTGGGTTGGGTCAGTTTCTGGTTAAGAAATTTTCGGGTCATACGGGTTCGGATAATTTTCGGTTTCGGGTTGGGTTGGGTTCGGGTCGATCAAATGTCGGGTCATTTGGGTTCGGGTCAATTCTGGGTTTGGTCGTTTTCGGTTTCGGATCATACGGTTCGGATAATTTCGGGTTTGAACCTCGGGTTTTCGGGTTCGGGTATTTTCGGGTTCGAGTCATTACAATTCATTTTTTCGGGTTGAATAGTCGGGTCATTTCTGGTTTCAAATTTGATTCGAGTCATTCAAATTTGCGTTTTTTTAATTTTTATTTCTATTCTTATAATTTGGGATTAATAAAAATTCTTTTCCATTTGTAGTTATAAAATTTTTGATAGAATAGTTATAAGAAATTTAATTAATATAACTGATAATTCCAATCTCAAAGATTTAAGTCTTAATTAATTAGTACAAATATATATAGTATATATATATATATATATATTTAGGTCATGTCTCTGATTTATACCATATATCTATATATATAATATAATAGACTTTCAAATCTGATTTCTAATTTAGGCAATGTCTATTTTGTTCATGTCTTTAGGGATGCAAACTTTTTTGTTGATTCCTTGGCCAGGCTTGGTGTCTCTAGAACATCAAACTTGATTGCTTGTTTGTAATCTTTTACCTTATTATTAATAATATTTATTATTTTTCAAAAAAAAACAAATATATATAGTATACATATATTATAAAAGAATCAAAATTGAACAAGAACTTGATCCAATGATCATTGACTAATATATAAATTAAATATTTAAACTAAATTAACCGCAACATTTAAATTTTAAATTAACATAAATTAAATATGTAATACATATGTTTTAACACTAATTTAAACTAATTAATGAATATTAATTGTAAATTATTTCAAATTAAAACTAATTAAACATTAAATTAAACAAATTATGAAAATGTAAGCTTTTAAATCAAACAAATTAAAATCTGTCAAACCCTAATTTGAACAAATGTGAGAATTTGGGGATTGAATTGCATTACACACTGAGAACTATTCTGCACAATAGCACAATATAATCCATTTTATTTATATTATAACTTATAATCCATTTTATTTACCTCTTCAAACTTATATAACTTATAAATATATTGTATTAATTGAAATATTCATTGTCATTGATTTTTTATATGAACTATATTTTATTAAAGTATAAATATTTAAATAATTAGAAAATATAAAATAATTTCTATTATTTGTAATCATCAATATTAATGGTATAGTTTCAACTTTTAATCAAAGACTAAAAAAATTAGCAATAAATATCATGAAATTGAGATTTGATGTGGTAAAATACTAAAATTGGATTAAAACTATCAAATATATAATGTTTGCTAATTATTTTACAAGTTTTAGTTTTTACAATTTAAATATAATTAATTTTAATTCGGGTCATTTCGGGTTAATTTGTCGGGTTGATCGGGTTCGTGTCATTTTGGGTTTGGGTCATTTCGGCTTTGGGTTGTTTGGGTTCGGGTAATTTCGGGTTCGGGTACCCAAAAATTCGGGTCATTTTTGGGTTGGGTCGGTCTCGGTTTCGGGTTGGGCGGGTTGGGTTTGTTGACTTTTTTAGTCAAATCAGGTTGGATGGGTTTGGTTTCGGGTGGTTGGGTTGGGTACCCGCAGTCGGGTCAGCTTTTGTCAGCTCTACTGGTGCATGGGTGCACTAGTTAGTTGGACCCCTAACTTTAATAGTAATCTATAGATATTTATATATATATCTATATCTATATCTATATCTATATTATATATAAGAGTCTACAAATGTTGTAAAACTTTTGAATCAATGATTGTACCCTTATCTTTCGAATGTATATCTTAAATTTCATGGTTTAAATTATTACAGTTTCTCTAAAAACTCTATTTTTATTTAATTAAATCTAATTAATATCTTTGTAAATATTTTATTTTTATCATTTTCCTGTTTTAATAATTAAAAACTTAAATATATTATATATTTGTTAATTTAATTTATTGTGATTAAATTTATTTTTTACTTTTAAAATAATTTAAAATTTGTTAAAATAAAGGAGGATTAATATTGTGCAACTATTTCTTTTAACTTATAACCCTCTAGGGACAAAATTAAAAGTTTGTTTAAGATTTTAATTTTCATTTTATTTAAACATGTTAAGTCGCGTGTAACGCACATGAAAGTGATCATGACTAGAAATATAAAACATATGAGCTGGTATCTTTTTCAATACTCTATGTCATCCGAGTTTTAATAATTAATTAAATAAAGAAGTCATAGAATTCTTTGTCATGTACGTAATATGAACTGATAAAACTAAGGGAAAATTTTAAAAAGGGGTAGTCTAATAGAAATATTTATTAGATGATATAATCAAGATCTATAATTATCATTAGGTCAATAACAATTTACAAAATTTGTAAGGAGTACATTGTAAGTACATTTTTACCCCTCACCAATAATCTCAATGCAAAACATAAGTTTTTTCCCTTCAACAATTGAGAACAGTTTTTCCAACTTTTTCCATCGCCCTGTTTCCTTGTCAGCGACAAGTCAAAATCCCCCAATTCATCTATGCTACTGGAGCAATTTGAGAAGAAGAAGTTGCATTGACGATGGGTTGGACGAAATCCAATCTTTTGTTCAAAAAGGTTTGCCCCTTAACCATACTTTAATATTTAATTTCAATGTTTTAGGTTCTTTTGTTGTTATTGATCACAGTTTTCCCCAATTCATATTCATTCTTCTCAGTTAGCTTTAATTCTCTTGTTTTTTGGTTTAATGCTAAGAATTTAATTAGGTATTGGGTCATTTAATTGAGTTCTTATAGACATCATCTGGGATTGTTTTCGTGAGTTTTCCTATAACAAATCTTGGGTGGCATGGATCTTACTTGGCTTTTTAAAGGAAAAGGGGGAGACCAACCCGTGCTTTAACAACCTCAAGGACTAGAAAGCGGATGATGTGGATTTGGTTTTCTTGGTTATGGAAGTAGTGGATTGGTATTCCTTGTTGTATCTCAAAAGCGGGTTACGAATGAGTGCTCCCTTTTTCCCCTATTGGTTTGGTTTCGGTTTCTTGTTTGGATAATGAGTCAAGGTGCATCAGTATTGTTTTTGTGTGCTGTCACTAAATTTGCTTTTGTGCCGCCAATGCATCAGTATTGTCTTTGATGCATTCCAAGACACCATCGAATTCATGGCTAATTAAGGGTGCTAAGAGGCTCAAAGCCATACAAACCTCAAATCCCATGTCTAAAATTAATGGAAATTGATGATGAAAATTGAAAGGTCATAAACTAATAAAACAAAACAGTATTGTACCGGGTGTTTTTACATTTTTGGAGAGTTTTTGAAAGGACTTTTCGCCTTCTTGCATGTTCTATATATATTGGATTCTATTTGAATATGGCTTTTCCCATGTACTAGATTAGATTCTTTGACAACAGTTGAAGGGATCATTAATTAATATATCCATAATCTGATTTGATTATTATGCAATAATTTATAGTATATATATTATATATAGGAAGAGGTGGGGATAAAAGCTACATTAATTATATAGTATAGTTATGATACTAAAGGGGAGTCCTCATCATGATTTAGTACTTCATATATATATATACCAGACAATCCCGTGGATCAGAGGATAGGAACTAAATTACCTGCTCCTCCCTGGCTCTGATACCAGACAATCCCGTGGATCAGAGGATAGGAACTTTGATTGGAAGTAGAATAGTTTTAAGATTTTGAGTACTATAAAAAATAAAACAATTTGGAGAAAAGAAGTAAAGTTTGGGTAAAGTTTGGAGAATATAATTGGAAGAAAGTATGGAGATCTTTTATTTCTTTATATGAAATTTGAGCCTGCCTCTTACATTTGATTCTGGAGCTTTTATAGAGGGAGAGCTCCGTCACTCAATACAATTTCAATACAATAATTCTACTTTGTACTATTTGCATTATTGGAGACAATTTCTACAGAGATTCTTCATGATGACTTTGCAGACCTTCATAATTTGGCTTTCTCTTCATCCAATGAGTCAGCTTTGCATTATTGGAGACAATTTCTGCAGAGATTCTTCATGATAACTTTGCAGACCATTATTTTTCCTTTTTTTTTTTTGAAATCTATTTTTTCTTCTTGGTTTTTGCCATCTTAACTGTAGTGGAGTCTTCTGCCAGATCCACAATTCTTTCTGATGATGTTTGGGATACTTCTTCCTCTTCCTCTGTCTCAGAATCAGAATCCATAGAACTTAACATTTCTGCCATAAGCTTCTTGTATTCTTTTTTGGTTTTTGCTTGTGCTAGTATAGTACTAGCATTAGATTTTGCTTGGAGAAATCTGGCTATGTCCTTGTTTGGGGATGCAGATTTACAAAGACTTGGATTTTGTGTGAAAAAATTATCCAAGTACTTTGCATCATATTTTTCTTCATTGAATTTGTCCTACCATTTGGTTTTGAAAATTCTAACCAAGGAGGTTATATTGAGACATTTATCAAATTCATAATCATAACTCCATGAAACAATCCAGGAGATATTTAATTTAGTGAAAAAATGGATGGTTTGGTAAAGGTGTTTTTGATCTGGCTCAGGTTGGTATTTGTCAAAAAATTTGGACCAAAGGTCTTTCATTTTTGGGGGTAAAATTTCAGGTGATGGTCCATAACAGGTCCACCATTTTTGAAACCAATTGGGGAATTTGTATTGGGATCCATATTTGAAGTATATGAGCCAGGAATGTCGCATATGTTTGTTATTCATTTGAAATGCTACATACCAGGCGGTAATATAATCCCAATATGAAAAATGGGGGCAATGGTTTATTTTTGTGGAGAATGAGGTTGGGAATTTTAGCAAGCCTGATGGATTTTGTTCCCAATCTTTTGGTATGAGGACTTTAATAATTTGGGCTGTGGAATGGGTGATAAAATTTGGATCTTTAGAATCAGTATAATGTTTGAAATTTACTGATTCTGTTTGTATCAAAATGTTTGTGTAAAATTCATGTGTTTTTGCCACATGTTGGGGAACAAAATGTTGATCATTAAAAATTTGCTTTGCCAAAATGTGTGGAGGTTTTTCAGAAGGGTTAAAATCATCTTCCACCACACAGATGTATTCCACATTTTTATTTTGGAAATACTGTGAACTTTTTGGATTTTGAGAAATTGCAATTTGTTTCGGAAAAATTTCTTGAAGAGATAATTGTTTTGAAACATTTGAGAGAGATTTTGGTTTATGCAAAACAATCTCTTTATTTTTTGAAATTTTTGCAGCTTCAGCACTAATCCTTTGAAGAGGACTGTCATCCTTCATTTGTGATAGCGCTAATGCCACTTCTGGAGATTGAGAAAGGTTCTCAACCCATTTTTTGATTTGAGATGTAATCTCATTTGGGTCCTGTGCATCCTGGAATGATGGACCAGTTGATGATTTTGATGAAGAAGTATCTTCATTTGCTTCTTGGAAGATTTCGGACCATGATTTAATTTGTTTTGTTGAAATTTGGTTTTGGGTTGATGTTTCTTTCATCTTCCCTTTGCCTTTATCTCTCAGTTTGGGGGGCATGTTGCAAAAATTCTCTGGTGAGGAAATCGGGTAAAGAATTAGATTCTCCCTTAATATATTCAATTTCGAAATCAAATATGCTTAAAATAGCTTGCCATCTTGCAAAAATTTGTTTGGAAGCAATATTTTGAACATCTTTTTGTAAAACTTCTTTTGCTGATTTGCAGTCAATTCTCAAGAGGAACTTTTGATTTAATAAATCACTTTGAAATTTGGTAATACATAAAACAATCGACAAAATTTCTTTTTTAATGGTACTATAATTTTGCTGAGTTGGATTCCAGTGCCTAGAGGTAAACTGTACTATTTGTTCTTTGCCATTTTTTACTTGTTTTAAGATTCCTCCATATCCTATTTTCTGAAGCATCTATTTCGACTATTTTTTGGGCATGATGGGTCTGCTAAATGTAAGCAGGGTAAATCTATGATTTGTTTTTTTAATTTTGGGATACAATATTGGTATGGACATCAGTCCATGGTTGTGGTTTCTTTTTTAATCTATCATACAATGGTTTACATAATTTGCTAAGTCCTGGATTAAAATCTATGACATAATTTAGACTTCCTAGAAATCTTTGTAGTTGGATTTTGTCCAAGATTTTGTTTGGAAATTTGCTAGCAAATTCTATGGATCTTTCTATTGGGGTAATGGTGCCTTGAGTAATATAGTGGCCTAAAAATCTAATTTTTGTTTGAAATAGACTCATTTTGGATTTGGAAATAACTAAACCATTGTTCTTGATAATTTTAATAAAATATGTAAATGTTTGAAATGTTTATCCAAGTTTTCCGAGAAAACTAAGACATCATCTATATAAACAATTGTAAATTGAGAGTATGGATTGAAAATATCATTCATTATTCTTTGGAATTCAGAAGGAGCATTTTTTAATCCAAACGGCATTACATTCCATTCGTATTGTCCAAATGGAACTGTGAAAGCTGTTTTATATCTTTCTTCTTCTTTGATCTGGATTTGCCAAAATCCTGATTTCATATCAAATTTTGAAAAATGTTTGCATTACAAAGTTTTTGTAATAAATCTTTTTTATTAGGTATTGGGTACCTAATCCATTTTAATGCCTGATTTAAAGGTTTATAATTAATAACTAATCTTGGTGTTCCTCTTTCTATTTCTGCATTTTTTATAACATAGAAAGCTGAACAACTCCAGGGAGAGCTACTCTTTCTTATTAATTTTTTGTTTAAAAGATCCTGAATTTCTTTCTTACAGAATTCTTCCATTTCTTTATTCATTTGAATTGGTCTTGCTTTTGTAGGAATTTGTCTTTCATCAAAGTTATTTTCATAAGGTAATGTTACTTCATGTTTCTTTCTATCCCAAAATGCGTTGGGAATATCTGAACATATGGATGATTCTATTTCTTCTTTTATTTGATTGATTCTTTTTGTAATCTCTCTTTTTTTTAATTGTTCATTTAATTTTTTAAAACTTATCTCTTCTTGTAGAAAAGAGATTTGTTTATGCTTACAGTTTATCAGGTTGTTTATTTGACTATTGTGAATGGATAAGGATTTTAATAAATTAAGATTCCTTATTTTGGGTTTTTCTAAGAAAGGAAATTCAACTTTTGTGTTTAAAACCTTAGATGTAATTGAGTGATCTGTAACTTTATAAGATTTAAGTAATGAAATGAATGGTATTCCTAAGATAACATCTTGAGTGATATCTTTGACCATTAAAAAACATGTTTGATATGTAATTCCTTTATTACAGATTTCTGCATTAGGGATTTTGTAAGTAATTTTTAATCTTTTACCATTTGCCGCCTTAAGGCTTTCAGAGGTTTTATCATAATATTTTGTTGGAATTATTCCTTCTCTTATACAATTTTGATCAGCTCCTGTATCGAAAAGAGCTATCATTTGTATGGAGAATTCATTTTTTATTACTAAATTTATTTTTATTAAATATCTTTGGATTGAAACTTCTGTAAGTACCATCATATATTCTTGTGTTTTTTCTTCTGTTTCAGGATCAGGCTCTTTTGTAGAAGAAGTTTCATGCCAATCTTCATTTTTTAAGTCTTGGATGTGTTTTTTCATTTGTTGTTGTTCATTCTTTAAATGTGAAAGTTCTTTTTTGATTTCTTTTATTTCCATTTGTAATTCTGAATTTGTAATTTGCCTAGGTTTTGTATTTTCATATCTATTAAAAATTATTTCTTGTAAATTATACATTTGTGAAGGATTAGAAACTACTTCTTTTTCTTTATTGTTTTTTAATGAATTTTTTAATTTTAGTAAATATTCTCGTTTAAGATCTGGGTCTTGAATTTTATCGATAACTTCTATTATAAATTCTTGATCTTTTGTTAACATGTTTATTGAAGATTCTTCTTTAGAAGATTCTGATGTTGAATGTAATTCATCAATTTGTAAATCTTCTGATTCTGTTGTTGTATCTTGGTCAGAAGACGTAGATTCTAAAAGGATTTCATTAATTTTTTGTTCAATATCTTCATCTAGATTTAAATTATTAATTTTTCTCTTAATCTTACAGTATTTCGAAATATGTCCAGGTTTTCCACATCGGTAACATTTTATTATTTTATCTGGTTTATTAAGAGATTCTTGTTGTTTCTTTACTTTCCTATATTTTTTGTATTTTGGGGTTTTTATTATATTCGGGGATATTATTCTTTTTTCTTTGTTTTGGCTTAGATGGACAACAAGTTTTTGAAAAAGAATACTCATCTTTGATGTCAAATTGACGACAGAATGATCCTAATTCTTTTTTGCAAATATATCTTTCTTTTTTTAGTTGTTTTTGTAATTTTAAATCTTGACATACTTTTAATCCTTCCTTTTGGGTAAAACTGATTAATTCTCCATATGTGAGTTTTTCATAAGGAATTATTCCTTTATAATTTTCTCTAATTTGATTTCTGACCTTTTCTCCTAAGAGATTAGGAAGTCCTGCTAGAAATTTTTCTTTCCAAAAAGGTTGTTGGTTGTCAGGTCTTTGCATTACTCTAGTCATAAAAACATCTTTATACCATTTGAAATCTGTTAATTTTTTACATTTTAAGTTTGATAATAATTCTGAATTTCTATCTTTAAGGTGAGATGGATCACCTATAAAATGTTTTGAAATTGAGAAAATTAAGGTTGCAACTGCATCCTGAATTTCTTTTCCTTCATCATCATAAATGACTCTTCCTTGGTCATCTCTTTTGATAGCTTTTAATATTTCTTCATGTTGTTCTTTAGTAAGTGCATGATCCCACCATCCTTTTAACTGACCAGTAAATCCGGCTACTAAAAGGTTGGCTATAGCTTGATCACTAATTAGACCATTTTGATTTTGTGTTTTATAAACATTGGAAACCATTGTCATTTGTTGTAATAGATTGAGAATGTTATATTCAGACATGTCATCAATATTCCATTCATATATAGTATTAGCATTATATTTATTTTCAAAAACTGGTTTTTCTTCAATATTGAGGTCCGGTGCAGTTGTTTTTGGATAATATAATTTTTTAGGTTCTCTCCAATTCATTTTATTAATTTGATTATCTTCAGACTGTTCGTTCTCAGATTGGGAAGTTTGGTCTAATGTATTTATTGAATTTTGTGTTTGTATTGGAGTATCTGGGCTATAAGCTCAGATCCTAAAGCATTGAGTCTATCTTGTATTTCATTTAAAAATGTTTTTTGAAGATTTTTGAATTTTGGAAATTTTTGGAATTTCATAGGGTGTAAATATTGGTTCCGTTGAGGATTCTTTAATATTTTCTTTTATTATGTGTCTTTTTGGATGTGATACAATTAAGTCTTCGATATGATCCAATTGTTTTCCTATAGAATGAAGATTCAGATTTGTAAAATTATTCTGTTCAAGAATCAATTTAATATCTTTTGATGAGATTTGTTCTCCTGCATCAGGACTTCTCATTTTCAAAGGACTTGCTTTTATTCCAAAACTTTTGTGGTTGTATTGGATTTCCGTTAGAGGAGGGTGTTGAGATTCAATTTCTCCTCTAGTAGTTTGCCATTTGTTATTATTTTTTATCATATTAATAGAGTTTAAATAATATTCGTTGAACCATTTGAAAAATTCTATATTGATTCTATGGTTATTCATAAACTCATAATATTTTTGAAGAATTTCTTCCTTTTCATTTCCATAATTTTTAAAATATTATTCTCTTAAAACTTTGTTTTTATTTGAGTAGAAATGTTTTCTACACCATTCCTTGTTGATCTCAAAAGGTTTTTGTATAACGTAAATTTCTGATTCTTCCTCTATTTTTACATTATTAGTCATTGAAGAATAAGTTGGTGACATGACTGGTGAATCATGAGGGCTTTCTGTTTGCCTAGCATAAATAGGTTGGGCTATTTTTGAGGAGTTATTAATTCCTTGTAAATTAGTCCTAAACGAGCTAGGTACCGAAGGTGTGGATTCTCTAGCTGTTCTAAACTCATGTTGTTGGGTATTCGCAAATGATATTGGTATTGAGGAGACAGATGTCCTAGCTGTTTTGAAATCTTGTTGTTGGCTATCGGTAATAGATTCTTCTTCTATATTTAATCCTTGGAATGCTGAACTTGAACTAGCTATATCAAAAGAATATCTCGGAGGTAGTCTTTTTGGTCTATTGAAGACTAATTCTACTGTGCCATCCTGATGTTGAGAGATTTCTCTTAATGAATTATTCCTAACTGGAATTGGTTCTATTGGATCAGTAGCACCTTCTAATTTCCATCTTTCAGGCAGATTAACTTCATGCCATTGGATAGTCTTGGGTATCACAGTATGGGCTCTTGTAGTGTCAGTCTCTATTAAAAGAGTAGTTTCTCCTTTTGGGCTTTGTAATAAAGCTTTAGTGTTAACTACGGAATACATTGCTTTAAAGTGTAACCTGTAAACTAGGGTTAAAACTTCAGATCCTGGAAGCATTTTGTAATTGTGGGTATGAATTTGAAGAGTTAATGACCTTAAAATATTTTTGTTTGTTAAAGATACCATAAAATTTGGATAGCAATTGAAATGTATTGGTCCTGTACAAAGACTTGTTTCTATTGTTCCTAATAAAGAATCATTAAACATAATGTGTCTTTCATCTCTTAAGACAATTAAGATTGATGGTATTTTTTGTTGCTTCTACACTAAGGGGTTTTACACCTACTTGGACTAATCCAAATGAATATATTTGTATTTTGCTCTTTAAGTTTATTAATGAGTGCTTTATCAAGTAATTGAATAGTTTGGTATTCTTTTTGGATAGGAAGACTCTTTTCTTTTGTTTTTATAATGTAATTACAGAAAGCATTAAAATTCTCAAAAGTTGTTTTCTTGTATATTTGATTTATAGGGACAATAGGAATGTTCCAATTGTCAAATCTTTGGGGAACATTTTCATAATGTTCTTCTTGTTCATTAACCGTTTGAGAGACTTGGTCTGAATCTAGGGATTTAATGGAAATTGAACTTGCAGAAGAGTTGGTTCTCCTAAGAAATGGTAACATATTTTATTTTCTATTTTCTTACTAAATGGGAGTTCTACTATCAATATATCAAAAATTACTAGAATTACCTACAAGGATACTAAGTCTACTTTTGCCTAACCCATGGCTTTACAAGACTCTTGTATCAAAAACTCAGCAATTATAGCAAAATTTTTTAATAAAGATAGTTATACCAATAATTAGAAAATGAAAACAAAATAATGTTTCAAAATCTTAGAATTACCTGCTCCTCCCTGACTCGGATATATATATATATATATATATAGTATTTACTATGATAACCTCTGCCTCTAATTTTGCACCAAAGTGATAATGTGTTGAGCAAAATAATTAATGGAACCAAAGTGCCAGCTAAGTGATTACAGAAAGAAAGCATCCATCAAAAAGGAAAAATTCTTCATATGATATGCGAAATAATGACTTTAAACCATGGTCGATCCCCATTGTACAATTTCAACATTTTTTTTTTACATTTGGTATCATGTAAGTATAGATAAGTAACCTTTCCTCTTCCTATTGGCTTTGGTGTCATTTCAATAGCTCTGTAATCTGTACATGTCTTCAACATGGATTGAGAATGAAGACATGTGAGCTATCTTACAGAACCTTTGATGTAGATATATAAATGAACTATAATTTGCTGCAAGGGAGATCTTGTGACATCATCTATTTCTACTTGGATTATTGCTCCACCATTGCCAACTAGAAAACTCATTTGGTTACCTATCAGTTTGTTTTTATAGTAAATTTTTTAAATTAAGCTCTTCTGTTCTGTGCCTGATCAAATTGTCTTAGTATTATTCCAATTTTATTAGGAAGACAAAGTCGGCAATTTCAGATTTGCACAAAGGTTCACCTTAAAGCAAAAAAAGCTTTTACGGTAAAACTCTCTTCCTCTAGTTGAGTGCATATATGATTCTTTATTGCAATTTAATCACTTATGTTGAAAGGTACATACAATTGTTTGAGCAATTTTAATTTGTTGATGGATTGTACTTCGATTCATAATATTATCTTCTTGTTTTCAAGAAGGAAAACTAACTATACTTAATCTTGTGGTTCATTCAGGTTGAAAATGACGTGGAGAAAAGAATAGCTTGTTCAAGACTATTTATTCTTTTTATTTGGAACTAATGTTCTTAATTCTATTGTTGATAGAAGTTTGGGGCAAGTTAATTACTACAATTTTTTGTTTTACTAGGAATCTAGGATGAATGCTGTAAATAAATTCTTTATTTGTTTTATATAATTACTTTATTCATTTTGATATAAAGTTTCTGTTAGTTCAATTTATAAAATATACAAATTTCGTATATTTTGAAATTGTATGTAGAAAATGGGGATCATACATGCATAAATTCGTCTACATATATGTGTCAATTGTTATAAACAAAAGCTTTGATTTTCGAAAATGATTAGCATGAGACATTGCTGTAAAAAAATAAGGGTAAAAATGTAATCACAATGTACTTCTTGCAAATTTTGTAAAATGTTATAGACCTAATGATAATTATAGTTCTTTATTATACCAATTAATAAATATTTCTATTTGACTACCCCTTTTTGAAATTTTCCCTATTTTTAAGGCCGCATTCAGAAGGCTCCTTCACGTGTAAATATGGTTCAAAATTTAAAAACATAGGACTGTCGCGCAAGTTCATTCTAACACATTTATCTATACTATATATAAAAGTACGAGTTTTGAGAAACTTTTGAATCGACCATTATATCCTTATTTTTTTGAATATATCTCTTAAATACCCTTGGTTAAACGATTATAGTTTTATTCTACTAAAAACTCTATTTTTATTCAATTATTAAATCTAATTTCTTTATAGTTTCTTTATTTTGACAATTTTACTATTTTTCAATAAAAATTGGATATATTAAAATTTTTAATATACAGTTTTATTCTACGAAAGACTCTATTTTCATTTAATTAAATTTAATATTTTATAATTATTTTATTTTTACCATTTTAATTTAAAAGGTTATTGTAATTGACATGTTATATTTGATAGTTTAATGTATTGTGATTAAAATATATTATTTTCCTAACGCGCAATTATTTCATTTGATTTATAATTAATTTTTTGCTAGACAAATGTAACCGTTAATGTGGGTTTAAATTTGCTATTTTATTTTGTTAATAATTTCTTTGTGTGGGATGATTTCTTTTGTTTCTTTGATAGTAAAATTCAATGTATATACAAATGAGCTGGTCAGGTTGGATTTGGGTTCGGTTATTTGGGTTAGGTTAGTTTCGGGTTAAGGAAATTTTGGGTTATAAGAGTTCGGTTAATTTTCGGTTTTAGGTTGGGTTGTATTCGGATCGCTCAAATGTCGGGTCGTTTGGGTTTGGATCAATTTTGGTTCAGGTCTTTTTCAGTTTCGGGTCATATGGTTTAGATAATTTCAGGTTTGAGCCTCTGATTTTCAGGTTCAATTATTTTCGGATTCGGATTATTTAAATATAATTAATCTCGATTCGGGTAATTTCGGATTAATCTCTCGGATTGATCTGATTCGGAATGATTTAGGTTTGGGTCATTAAGGATTTGAGGTCGGGTCATATCATTTCGGATTGAGCGGATTTTTTGGTAGAATCAGGTTGGATAAGGTTTGGCTTCAGGCGATCGAGTCGGATACCCATATTCGAGTGAAATTTTGTCAGCTAATAGACTTCTTTAAGATAAAATTAGTAATATACTTAAGATTTTAATTTTAATTTAATTTAAACATATTAGGTCACGTGTCATATTAGGTCACGTGCCACATGCAAGGCACGTGAAAGTGATAGCTAGTTATTCATGGAAAGTTAGAAACTTCAAATTGTTTGCATTATCATCATAGATATCATATTATATATTATTATGGCAAATGCCATAATAGTAGGATCAAGAAGAACTAAGTCGTTCTACTCTGGATAGGCCTCAATGATGGACCAGAAGGCAGGAATGTTGATGATTTTATAGCGAGGGAAGCCTCCTTCTTGCAACAATTTCTTCCATTCCAGCTCTGTTCTCTCGCTTCCTCCCGAAGTATGTGCAATCATTATAAGATCGTACACGAACCCCGTGTCATCAAACACCCCACTTCCATCTTCTTTTAGAACGCATTCAACGATAATCACTTTCCCTTTTTCTCTTGGTATTGCTTTCCTGCAATTTCTTAAAATTTTGATGCAATCTTCGTCACCCCAGTCATGAAATATCCACTGTACGTAATCACGTGCAAGAAAAGAGTTTAGGAATGTGCCAAGTTATCAAATTATAAAATCAGGTGTTTGTTTGATACAAATTTAAAGGATTAGTTCTTCAATGTACAAATTTAAAGAAACAGGGCATAATTATTTGGAATATTGATCATATTTGACTTTCATCCCGGTTTTATTTTATATATACTCCTTCACCATGATATAGTTTTCGTTAAATTTATGATAAAATTAAAGTACCTTAAATTTATAACTGCATCGGCGTTCGGAATGGCATGAAACATGTCGCCTCCAATGTGGCAGACCCCAGGGTACTCCGGCGCCGTCGACACCACGTGTGGCAAATCGAAGTTGATTCCTTTGATGTGCGGATTTGCCTTTACAATCTCGGAAATTAAGCCTCCGGTCCCTCCTCCGACGTCCACCAATGATCCGATCCTGCCCAACCCTTCTTTGTAGCCCATCACAATTGCGCTACTAGCAATCTTGGCCGTACACGCCATGGCATTGTTGAAAAGCCCGTTGAATTCAGGTTTCTCCGACGCAAAGTCCCATATCTCACTCCCATGAGCCTTCTTGAAAGCAACGCCGCCTTCTTTCACGCATTGGCTGAAGCAGTGCCAAGGAGCCATCAACAATGGGTGAGTCTGCGCCATTATCTGCGGCGCCAGAGTCAACTCGGAGTCATGTAGAATCCATTTCGAAGAGTGGGTCAGGTCGTACAGCGGCTCTCCGCCGTCTGATGGATTATGGACGGCGAAAACCTTTCTTCGAACCAACAATCTCATTATGCGAGAGAGGCAATTAATATCTGGAGGAGTCCGAGAGCCGCCATTGTTAATGCAGGAAGCTATTTGTGACAAAGTGAGAGCGCCACCATGAGAATGTATTATATCAGCTATGCGGAGCTCCACAGCAGACTTAAGTGCCATGGAATCTGCAAACGCATATATGAATCGCCATATATCAGCTTGGCCTTGTAGCGTTTCTTCGTCTAAATCTATTGTTCCGGTCATTTTCTTTCCCTTGTTTTTTCACAGTACGTAGTACACTAATTTAAAGAAAAACTAGAATTTCCCGGCCACGCTTCGCGACTTTTTTATTTTATAAATTATTTTAAGAAAATTCAGTCAAGAAATGAAATTTAGAAAATTCAGTTTTTTTGGCAAAAAAAAATAGAAAATTCAGTTAAGAAATGAAATTTTGTTGTGAAATGATAACAAAACAAAACAATGGAGTAAAATTGAAGTATGGAAAAGACAAGAGAATAGAGAGACAAATAGAATATGGAGAATAAGAAAATATGAAGAATGAGACAAATTGTTCTCATTCATCTTATTCCATAACAAAGTAAGTGACCTATTTATAGACACATAGATACATCACCATCAATATAAGGGGATAAACTTAGTACATAGGTATATGTGTATGAATGAATCAAGTTATCAATCTTATCCATGCTTTAATTAGATTCATGTACATACACAACATACATGTATATTAATAACAAATTTATAATTAATTTATAATTATTTAATAATTTATTTTATATAGAAAAGGGGATGAATGTCTTTTAATTTTTCCAAACTAAATGAATACAAATATAATTATAAACAAAAAATTAGAAAATTAACTATTGACACTTGTCAAGGAAACCAAATGCCAAGTGGCACTCAATAAGGGTCTTGTACATAAAATTAATAGGTTTAATATAAGTACTATTTATGGCCTAACAATTCAAGATTGCAAGGAAGTTGGAACTGTATATAAGTAGGAGTACAATAAAGAACCTACACGTACGTCTATATATAGCTAGGGTTGCCTAACTATTTTTTTTCTATTTAATCAGAAAGTTTGGACAATCTCCTAATTAACACCTTGCCCCCACCAAAACCCCTAGAGTATTAACTAAACGTATAAGAAAAATTTAAGTTGGAGAGTGGAGACCTTCTAGCCTTCTATTCTCCCTTTTAGAGGTGGTAAACGGGCGGGTCAGGTTGGGTTCGGGTTCAGGTTTTCAGGTTCGAGTTTAAGTCGGGTTCGGGTTAAATTTGGGTCAGGTCAATTCGGATTCGGGTTGAATTTGGGTCAGATTAATTCGAGTTCGGGTTCAGTTTGGGTTTTATTCAGATCATTTACCCTTTTTATCCGGATGAATAATGTCATTACCTTTTTCAAATTTTATATGCAATTTATTAATTAACTTTTAAACATACTCATATGAAAAACTAAAGGGCATAAATGAAATTTTTATAAACTTTTGGATTCGGGTTCGGGTTTTTTCGGGTTCTAATTTTTTCGGGTTTGAGCTTTTTCGGGTTCGGGTTTAGACGTGTTCGGATATTTGACTTTTTCTGATCAATCGGATTCAGGTCGGGTTCGGGTTCAGGTTTTCGGGCGGGTTTTTCTCAGGTCGGGTTCATTTTGCCACCTCTAGCCCTACCCCTCTCATGCAATATATTTAGCCCCCTAAATCAACAATTCTAACTTGGTCCCTGAGTGTACATGTATTATCACCCTTATAAAAGTCGTTGCTTATTAAGGGTAGATTTAATTTCTTGTAGTGATAGGGTGGTCATGTCACGATAACGCGAGAGTTATAAAAAATGAAAGAGGGTAGCGAGGAAGGATATCAGAAAACAAAGAAAGTTTGAAGGGAGAGCCTACAAGTATAACTTATTACACTAAAGAATAGTATTTTGTACAAATATAAGAGATATTTAGGTGTTTGATCCAAGGATATATATTGTAGGTATTTGGAAACATGCAAATTTAAAGTAAAAAAGTGTGAGTACTATTCTTTAGTGCACATCTTCTGAAGTTTGAAATTAGCCTAGCTACTGTTTAGGTTTGGCCCAAGTTTTAATTTGGACTTGAACAAGTTCAACTCGAGTTTTCCTGAGATAATTATGTTATTTTTCTTATTTTGTGTTTAAATTATGTATATGCATTAAAAAATAAAATTTGGTGCATAAGCCTGTTATATATGAATCGAATCTCAGTCACTAAAATTAAGAATTCAGCAGTACTCTACTATCACGACAAATGCTCGATAGTACCTTGAAATTTATTTTAATTCAGGCATATTAGTACTGCCCAACCAATTGCTGAACAAGATCTTTGTCTTCCACCAACTTGACTTAGAATTTGCAACAATTAGGGTCTAGGCTAGTCATTTTCTATTGCTGGTAGGAACCGGCTTGATCGAGTCAAAAACAACCCTATTTTTATGGCTATTTTACTATGTTTTGGGGTCTATTTATGCTCTAATTTACCTTATTTTGTTAATATTTGCGTTTTTAGTCTTAATGAGATGTGAAATTGAAAATTTGTTAATTTTCACTACTTTTGGAGCTATTTTGATGACTTTTTACACAGATATGAGCAAAGTAATTTGAGTATAGATTTGGAGATTCAAAGTTCATGATTGAAGATAATTTGAAGACTTGAAGATCATTGAAAAATTATTTCAAGGAGCAAGAATTGAAGATTGAAGCTTTAATTGCGAAGGATTGAAGACAAACCCTGATGAAGCCCGGATGCTATGGAATTTTGGATATTTTATATGGGATAATACTCAGCCCATATAAGCCCATAATTGGAGTTAAAATCCCAATTTGTGCCGCACAAGCCTAAGAGAATATCCAAATCCCGCAATTTCCCGATAGTACTAGTTCTACTTGGATTAGGATTCAGCGCAGTCTCGGTAAAAAGGCCATACCTTTCTTCTCATATGTCCGTTTTAGGCCCATGAGTAACCATTGGAAAGCTAATTCTGAGATCTACAACTTTCCTTTAAACCCAAAGCCTAGTTCTGCCGTTTTCAAGCCCGAAATTGCTGTCGAAGTTGCTGTACAATTCCAGGAAATTCCAGGATCCTATTTTCACTTGGATTTTGGTTCTAGGAAGACTTTTAAGCCAACTTGGAGACCAAGTCAGCTTCTAAACCGTCCAAGAGTCTTATCCTAAGTCTAATAGGAGTCTTTGGGTTATTTTCCACTATAAATAGCCACCTTAAGTCTAGGTTTTTATGTATTCTATTCCCATAAGAAAATATAATATTGTAGAATTGCTTGAAGATTTGGAGGAGGAAACCCTAGGAGCCGCCACCCCCTGTTCTTCTTCATCCATAGATAAGTTTTCTTCTTTTTATTTGTGGATGCTCACTCAATTTATGAGTGAGTAATCTTTTTCTTTTCTCCAATGTAGAATTTAATTGATCTCTTGACTTATATCATGGTGAGATTTTGTGCTTACATATGAGAATTGTGTGGGTATTTCTTAAATCTCTGTTTTAATTCTATGTTGCTTGTTTTGATGGATTGGAGTCGACACTATCTTGATAAATTAAGTTAACATTAGCTAGATTAAGTTGAGAACTAACCTTCCGGCTTAATTGTATGTAGCAATTGGTTGAGAACTGACCTTCCTTCCAAGAGAAATAAGAATCAATGTGTGAGAAATTGCTTGTTGTGCTTGTTTATAAATTGTTTGTTCTTAATGCTTTGTTCTTAAATGGTCTTTAAGTCCTGAAGAAGTAATTGATTGCTGAAAAAATAAAAGGGATAGATGAACTTTGACCGGTAATCTTATCTAATTAAGGTAATTTAGGATTTAAATCCAACAAGCTATTCAAGGTTTTCATAATTATTAGATATCAATGATTCATGTTATCTTTGTCAAGAGGGATATTAATTATATGTTGGAGGGTTTTCTTAATTGTTTTCTTAATTTATTTACTGCTTCTTAATTAATTATTTTTCTTTTATTTTCTTGATTGCTTTCTTAGTTAGTTGTTTAGACTTAATTTTAGTGATTTAAATTTACTTTCAAAATTCTCTTCCTTTTTTTAATTAGTTTAGTTGATTAATTGGAAAAAAGATAATAACCTATCTTCTCTGTGGGATCGACCCCTACTTGCCCTAGCTATTTATAGTTAGTAATTGTTGGGATTATTTTTATGATTGCTGACGACCGATCATAAATTTTGGCGCCGTTGCCGGGGAAGATTGTGTTTTATTTTCGTTTTTCTTTTTTTTACTATTAGATTTGCACTTGATCATCTTTATTTTGCAGAAAAGATCCAATGGAAAAATCACGTACGTTACGGGAGCTGAATTTCAACTGTGAGATGCCGTCCCTCTGCATTGATTATCCTGCTTTAGATATGACCTGTAAACTGCCATCAGCAGTAATCCGCATGCTGCCAATTTCTCAAGGAGAATCTCATAAGAACCCCCATGAACATCTACAGAATTTCTTCATCAAGTGTGCCGCAATCACTGCGATGCCTGAAGAGGAAGCAAAGCTTCGAACTTTTCCTTTATCATTAGAAGGAAAAGCCAAGAGCTGGTTCATAAGTTTGCCATCGAAATCCATAACTTCTTGGAAGGGACTGGAGGCAGTATTTTTGAACAAATACTTTCCAGAAGCAAAGCATGCTGACGTCAGAAGAAAGATCAACACTTGTCAACAACTACCAGGCGAAAAGTGGTATCATATTGGGAGAGATACAACAAGATCTGCGCAAGTTGCCCCTATCACAATATCAGTGAAGTACTCTTGATTCAACAGTTCTACGATGGACTCCTTTATGAAGATCGAATGTATGTTGACGCTGCCAGTGGAGGAAGTCTTACATTTATGACCCAGAAGAAGCAAGGAAGCTGCTTAACACAATGGCTGAAAACATGTACCAGTTCAGTGCCACTAATGGAGATTTGTCATCCAAGTCATCTTAGTCTGTAAACGAACGACTAAATAACCTCGAAGCAACTATCAAATCGATGGCTGCTCAATAAGGGGATTTAGTGAAGATGTTTACAAACATGATGAACATGTTTTCCCAAAATCTTATGCCACCACCAGCAGGGCATATGAACGGAAACACAAAAGGGTATGGAGTAAATGCAGTTGAAGAAACTCAACAGTGGTATGCACAAAAGATCGAATTGTCTGATGTTCCATCTCCACCTGCGATATTACCATCTCCAGTAACTGTATCCCTTGAGAAATCGCTACCTGCTGCTGAATTTATTGAGCAATTATCAAGTGAAGAGGAGAATTCAACCAAAAGCAAGAAGGAGCAACCTACTTCATCACTGAAAGCTTCTCAACTTCAATCAGAAGATGAATTGATGGAAGAGATGCGAGCCAAGTATGATCCACCACCGTTTCCTCAAAGGTTTGCACAACAACTCGATTCACTCCGGAAATTAGAGGTAAACATTCCTTTGGTTGCTGAAATTGCAAAAGTACCCAGGTATGCTTCTTTTCTCAAAGAATTGTGCATCAATAAGAGTAAGTGTTCTAAAAAATTTGCTTGCATGAATGAGAATGTGTCTGCTGCATATCAAAGGAAATTGCACCATAAATGCAATGACTTAGGATCTTTTTCTATTCCTTGCAAAATAGGAAAGAATGAGGTAGATAATGCCATGTGTGAATATGGATCTCCAATTAATATCATGCCTTATTCTGTCTAGAAGCAATTGAAAATAGAAACTCTGATTGAAACGGATCTTACTATTCAATTTGCTGATAGAACTAACCTTAAGCCTGAGGGTTTAGTTGAGAATGTTTTAGTGCAGATAGGAGATTTTGTTTTTCCTGCATATTTCTATGTCCTGAAGATGAGTGAAAATAACCTTCATCTACCTCATTTGTCGTTGCTGCTAGGAAGGCCGTTTCTAACAACAGTCAGAATGAAGTTTGAAGCACAAGATGGAATACTCAGTATGGAATTTGATGGGAAGCCAATTAAATTCAATATTTTTGAAGCCATGAAAGCTCCTACTGAGATCCATTCCATCTATTCCATCGATGCATTTAATGCCTGCTCCGAGCAAGTACAAGCACTCCACCAAGAAGAAGAACTTGAAGTTGTACTCATTAAGAGTTTACATCAAGAAGACATCGAGGAAGCAGAAATCCAGATGTTAGAAGAAGTAGCTGAAGCTGTCAAAGAATTAGCCTCAGATGAAGAAAAAGAATCGGTCTCTTATATCAGCCTGGAGCCAATGCCTAAACCATTGCCGTCCATCATCCAGCCACCTAAAGTCAAGCTGAAACCACTTCCTGAAGGTCTGAAGCATGTTTTCCTTGGAGAAAAAGAAACCCCTGCCTTTTGTTATTTCAAGTAAATTGAATAATTTACAAGAAGAAAACTAATCAGAGTTTTGAAGGAATACAAGGAAGCTATTGGATGGACAGTAGCTGATATCAAAGGAATAAGTCCTACTGTATGCATGCATAGAATTAGACTAGAAGATGATGCAGTAGCAGTTCGACAACCACAAAGAAAGACTAAATCCAAATCACACTGAATTCGTCAAGGAGGAAGTTCTCAAATTACTTGGAGTTGGTCTCATTTATGCTATATCAGATAGTAAATGGGTCAGCCCTACCCAAGTGGTTCCAAAGAAGTATGGATTCACCGTCGTAGAAAAAAATGATGGAGAGCTAGTTCCTCAAAGACTGCAGAATGGAGGGAGAGTATGTATCGACTACAGAAAGTTGAACGCTGCTACGAGGAAGGATCACTTTCCATTGCCGTTTATCGACCAGATGTTGGAGAGATTAACTTGCAAATCCTACTACTATTTTCTGGATGGGTATTCAGGATACTTCCAGATTCCAATAGCACCTGAAGATCAAGAGAAGACCACTTTCACATGCCCTTTTGGTACGTATGCTTACACAAGAATGCCTTTTGGTTTATGCAATGCACCTGCGACTTTTCAAAGGTGTATGATGAGTATCTTTCAAGATTATGTGGGAGACAAGATGGAAGTATTCATGGACGATTTCACAGTCTATGGAGATAGCTTCAATCAATGTCTCCATAATCTAGAACTCATCTTAAAAATGTGTGTTGAAACCAAATTGGTGTTAAATGCCGAAAAGTGCCACTTCATGGTAGAATAAGGCATTGTTCTAGGCCATGTAGTATCCAAAGAAGGGATGCAAGTCGACAAAGCCAAGGTTGATGTTGTTCAGAACCTGCCCTATCCAACATGTGTCAAAGATATCCGTTCATTCTTAGGCTATGCTGGATTCTACAGAAGATTTATCAAGGATTTCTCAAAGATCTCAGCACCCATGTGTAGATTACTTCAGAAAGATGTAGAGTTCGAGTTTGGAGATGACTACAAAGAAGCATTTGATAAACTGAAGGCTGCCCTCACCACCACTCCAATTGTGAAGCCACCTGATTGGAAACTACCGTTCGAGATCATGTGTGATGCAAGTGACGTCGCTATTGGAGCTGTTTAGGACAGAGAGTCGACAAGCTACCACATGTTATCTATTATGCTTCAAGAACTCTAGATGCTGCTCAAAAGAACTACACCACCACAAAGAAAGAGACGCTTGTCGTTGTCTTGCTTTGGAGAAGTTTTGACCGTACATCTTGGGATCTAAAGTGATAATCTACTCCGATCATGCTGCATTGAGGTATCTAATGTCAAAGAAAGAAGCAAAAACTAGGCTTATGCGATGGCTTTTGTTATTTCAAGAATTTGATAACGAAATCAAGGATAAGAAGAGAATAGAAAATGTTGTTGTTGATCATCTAAGTAGAATTGAATGCGAGGGAGATGAGACTACAATCAATGAAGCACTTCCCTTTGAAGACCTGTTAGCCGTATCTCAACTCCCCTGGTATGCTAATATAGCTAATTTCTTGGTGACTCGACGTCTACCTTCAGATCTTAGCAAAGGAAAGAAGTTGAAAATCGTAAGCGATGCCAAGTACTATTTATGGGATGACCCATATTTATGGAGACATGGATCTGATCAAGTCATGAGAAGATGCATCCCTGATAATGAGATTCAATCAGTTCTGAAGTTCTGTCACAGTGATGAATGTGGAGGCCACTTTGGACACAAGAAGACAGCAAAGAAGATCTTGGATAGCGGATTTTATTGGCCTACAATCTTTAAGGATTCTTATGACTATTGCAAGACTTGCCACGATGCCAGAAAGTTGGAAGCATATAAAAAAGGAATCAAATGATTCAATCTCCTATACTCGTTGTGGAAGTCTTCGATATATGGGGGATTGATTTCATGGGACCTTTTCCTCCATCAGATAAGAAGTATTACATCCTCTTAGCTGTAGATTATGTCTCTAAATGGGTTGAAGCTGTAGCTATGGAGAAAGATGATGCCAGAACGGTGGTCAAATTTATAAAGAATAATATTCTTTATTGATTTTGAATTCCAAGAGCCCTTATCAGTGATCGGGGAACTCACTTTCGCAACAAAATTATGCAAACACTGGTTGAAAAATATGGAGTAAGCCATAGGGTATCTACTTCATATCATCCTCAAACCAATGGTCAAGCTGAAATATCTAATCGTCAAGTGAAGCCGATTTTGGAGAAGACAGTCAATGTTGAAATCAAAGATTGGAGTATGCGACTAGGAGATGCTTTATGGGCCTATCGTACAGCTTTAAGACACTTCTTGGTATGTCCCCATACAGAATTGTGTTTGGAAAGCCATGTCATCTACCTGTGGAGTTAAAACACAAAGTGATCGTGTCGTTAATGACCATAAAATAATCCCCACAAAACCTAACTGAGTAGATAGGGCAAGTAGAGGTCGAATCCCACAGAGAAGGGTGAAGAACTTTATTCCCAAGAACAAACCTTTTCCAAAAATTAGTTTTAAAACAGAAAACAGGGGATTTTAAGAAAACAAATTAAATTAAAATAAAGTAAAGTAAATTAATCAAAATTAAAGCAAATTATAAAGAAAACAATAATTAAAAGGCATACTTCTTCTCCAATGGTATGAATCAATCAATTTAACTATGGATCCTTGATTTAAAAGATGAATTCAATACTTTGTCCTCTAAGATACTGATCTGGGCAAACCTAACATGTATATTAGATAAAGTGCCGACTAAGACTATGTTATCCCTTTTATTCCTTCAGCAATCAATTACCGTTCTAGGGCTTAAAGACCACTTAAGAATAAAGCATTAAGAACAATTAATTTTTCACACATGCATACAAAAGTAAAACCAGGCACCAAGCAATTTATTGGTCAGTGGTAAGTTTGTCCCATTAGGCTGCGGCTAAGCATACCTAATTTGTTACCAAACAGTCAAACTCAAGAACTAACCGTATTGTTTGACTTAACAATAGATCTATAAAACTATTTCATTAGCCACGGCTCTAACTACGTAATTATCAAGATCATAAAATAAAACAGAGACTCGCCTACTACCTATCAAAAACTAATATCAAATTATAAGCACAGAAATCTCACCATAATCAATTGATTGAGTTCACCAAAGGATAAGAAGTATTAAGAATTTAGCTTCTCATGGCCCAAATCCATGACATGCTTAAGAAAACTTACAGAACTTGAAGGCAAAATCCTCCCTTGACAGCACAAGGGATATCGCACCCCTCTTCAAGAAGAAGGGGTGTCGACACCCTTAACCTAAAACTAGAGAAAAAGAACTAGAATATTTTCTAAGAAAAAGATGAAAGAGAATTGTGTGGGATTGGGTTACATAAGGTGGCTATTTATAGTGGAAAAATAACCTAATGACTCCTATTCTATCTAGGATAGAACTCTAGGACGTTTTAGGGTCTAACTTGGACTCCAAGTTGCATTAAAAGTCGTCCTAGAGTAGAATCCAAGTCAAAATAGGATCCTGGAATTTTCTGGATTTCTGCAGAAACTTCGACGGAAGACTCAGGCTTCAAGATGGCAGAACTGGGCTTTGGACTTCAAAGGAAAGTTGTAGATCTCGGAATTAGCATTCCAAAGGCTACTCACGGGCCTAAAACGGACATCTGAGCAGAAAGTTATGGCCTTTCTACCGAGACTGCGTTGAATCCTAGTCCAAATAGGACTAGTTGCGGGAAATTACGGAATTTGGATATTTCCTTGAACTTGTGTGGCACAAATTTGGATTTTAACTCCAATTGTGATCTTATATGTGCTGAGTATTATCCCATATAAAATATCCAAAATTCCATAGCTCCCGGGCTTGTTCTAGGCTTGTCTTCATTCCTTTGCAATTAAGCTCCAAATCTTCAATTCTTACTTCTTGAAATAATTCTTCATTGGTCTTCAAATCTCCAAATTATCTTCAAACACGAACTTCGAATCTCCAAATCTTCACTCCAAGTTGCTAAGTCCATATTTGTGTAAAAAGTCATCAATTTAGCTCCAAAAAGAGTGAAAAACAATAAGTTTCCACTTTTCTTCTGTTCAAGACCTAAAAACACAAATACTTGCAAAATAGGGTTAAATTCCACATAAAAATACCAAAAAGCATAGGAAAATGATCATAAAAATAGGGTTGTTTTTGGCTCGATCACAAAGCATGGTGGGCAGTAAAGCAATGCAATCTTAACTTTAACGAAGCTGGAATCCAAAGGATGTTACAATTACAAGAGCTTGAAGAAATAAGGAATGAAGCTTATGAAAATTCAAGAATTTATAAGGAAAAGACAAAAGCCTTACATGACCAAAGGATATTAAGAAGATCGTTTCATGAAGGTCAAAAGGTTTTGCTCTTCACAAACTCTGTGAGAGGATTCCTAGGAAATTGAAATCGAGATGGGGAGCACCTTTTGAAGTAGTAAGAATATATCCCAATGGATCTGTGGATATCTATAGTCCAACTTCCGAGAAACAGTTTAAAGTCAATGGACAAAGACTCAAACCTTTCTTCGAGCCATTATCAATAGCATTGATTGAAGAAATTGAGTTGGAAGAACCAATTTATTTTCCAACTTGAAATTGAAAGAAAGGAAGTCAAGCTAATGACTTTAAACAAGCGCTTATTGGGAGGCAACCCAATTTTAATTTTCAGTTTTTGTTTTTAGGTTTTATGAATTTTCTCCATTAAATTGAAGAAAAATCATCCAAGGAGTGAGAAGTAATGAACACCGAGCTAGAGTATACCCGAGCCAGCTAGCATGCATGGCCGGTCATGGCTTAGCCATGCCGCGCCTAGTACCAGGTCACGGCCTGGTCACTACCCGGCTATGCCGCTCACCAGCCTGGGTGCTACCGAGCGATGCCGCATACGACCTCGCTATTGTCGAGCCGCTACAGGCCATTGCCCGACCATTGTCCAGCTATGCCGCACGCCAAAGCCTAGAACAGACCTAAGGATGCACACCTTAGCCCGACCAGCACCAGCACGTGGCAGGCCGCAGCTCGGACTAGCCTGAGCAATGTCGCGCACCAGTCCGCGCCACACCAGGACGAGACTCGACCATTGCCGCACCTCACCAGGCCATGTCCCAGCCAAACTAGGAGTTTGCCACGCCAACCCGGAGCCATGCATGAGTTTGCCGCGCCATCCTATGTCTAGCTCGTGCCTAAGTCAATTTTGAATTCAATTTCCTATCTTGATTAGGATATTGAGTTCCTAATTGCTTTCCAATTGAAACCCTTTTCCAAAAAGGTAATGGATTCCTAATCAAGGTATGTCTCTTATTTTTTACTCTAACTAAAACCTCTTAAGAATAGGATTTGATCACTATATAAAGGCACCTCTATCCCTCCTTTTTATTCATCAAAAACTCAAGAAGCAATACTTAGAAGCAAAATTTCGATAAGCCTTATTTGTGAGAAAGCAAAGTCGATTAGGAGCAATTTTTGAAGAAGCAAGTTCGGCTAGAAATAGAAGCCAAGTCGACAAGAAGTTGAAGCAAGAAGATTTCGATTTTTCCCTAGTCCTTTTGAAGATGTCGATGATGCTAACAACAACCATGGATTTTGAAGTTCAATTCAAGAATTTTAGGAGGCAATTTTATCAAGTTGGGTATTCTCAATTTGGTATAAAATTCAAAGGAAGCTTTCTTCGTTAAGATTGTCATGAACTTTTGAGCATGATATTGTTGCTACATAAGGAAGAAATTGCTACTAAGCCTGATTTCAAAGCTAGGATGATTCATCAATTTCTTTGGGATAAAATTAACTAGTCACATGAAGCTGTTTTGAGATCAAAGGAAAGAGCTAAGAAATAGTTTGGAAAACGGTTCCATCCCTATGGGAATCGGTTTTCCCATCCTCAAGGATCACTAAGGAATTTTAATGAAAGGATTAGACCTCAAGTTGCACCATGGAGCAAGCCTTTTCCCCATGCCAAGGATTGATGGTATCGCACCAAGCCCTATAGGTCACCCTATAGACATATGCGATGTGTCCCTTTTCCTCAAAGGTTTCATGATCCTTATTACGCTTCTTCATCTAATCAACCAAAAACCGCCCCAATTGCTACTGTTTTTACTTTGGAAGAGTTGAAGGATAAGTCATCAACACCAATTGGACCAAAGGATCCGTTGCAAGGTGAGGGTCATGGTGAAGACAATTTTATAATTATTGCTTCTGCTTCTGAATCTAGTGGTGCCTCTAGTGATGAAAATAAGGAAGGGGAAGAGGAGGTTAATCAAGAGAAGGAAAATAAGGAAGGACTTCATCCTTTCCTTGCCCAATTCAAAGATATTAGTAATCAAGTTACTAGCTTAAGAGAGAATTTTGATAGTATAATTGGGAATTTGGATGACCTTTTCAATTTGTTGGAGAAGGCTATTCCTAAACCAATTTAGGTTTAGAATTAGGGTTTTTAGCTTAAGTTTATTTTTCTAGATTTAGGGTTTTATTTTTATGCATCTTAGGTTTAGTTATGCTTTATCTTAAATTTCTCTTTATTTTATGTCTTTATTTTCCGAGTTTCATTAATAAACTATCTAGTTTTATTTTCTTGTCACTTTAATTTTTATTGTCTTTATGTTTAAGTAATTTTCTTCATCAAAGTTGCCCAGGTATGTTTTCATGAACCTTAACTCCTTATTTTCTTTTGGAATGCATGCTTTGACTGCTTTTACATTGAGGACATTGTGAATTTTAAGTTGGAGGGGGGGGGGGTGAAAACTTGATAGGATTGTTAATTTAATAATTGAGTCATATGATAGTTTATGTTTGCATAAGAACCTAGGATAGGATTTGGATTGTTTTGGATTGATATGTTTTTCCCAACTTTTGAAAATTTTTCAAAAATATTGATTTTTGAAGTATAAAATTTTGATGATTTTTCTAACTTTTTGATTTTTCATGCATATATTGAGTTATTTATTTAATTATGATTGATGAATACTTAGAATTTTTAATACTACTTTATTCATTGATTGATTTATAGCATGATGTTTTGATTTCTTAGAATTAGGTATAATTGAAGTTTGTGATATGATCTTATTCATTCATTGCTTTTATGATTATCTATTTCTAGAACTTGTGTTGAATCTTGATTGAAATTACGATTAAGAAAGCATGTTATGGATAAGTCAAGAATAAGTGTGGGGGACTAACTATATAAAGGGTAATTAAAATTGTTTTCAAAAGGAAGTGTTTTCATGTAAGAGGAGAAGAGGTATTTATCTTAAAAAAAAACAACTTTTCCATTGTTGTCACTCTTTTCTTAAACAAAAGGAGTTAATAACCCTTGGAAAGCGGATAAGAGGCATGGAATTGCAGAAATATTGTCTCTCTTTGAAAAAAAAATAGGAGTCCTTGTAGAGTGCTAGTGGCCTCAAAATAAAAAAAATAAAGGGCGTTAGTAACCCCTAAACATGAACACTTCAGAGGTTAGTGACCTCAGTTTTCTAAAACCAATTACTCTTGTAAACTGTTATAACCCACATGAATTCTTGATTTATATTCATGACAAGCACAAGCACAAGCATTACAAAAGGGTTCATTGTCTCTTGAATTACAAGAAATTGCAAAAGAAAGATAGTTTGCGAGTTACAAAGTTAAAGGAGATGATTCTGCCCTGAAAGGCTTTAACCCGAGGAGAGTGTGCTTCTGCTCACTACTAAAAACACTAATATAGGGACGTTTATTTAGCGGTGTTTTGGCAAACGCCACTATTTGATTCTCTATAATTGAAGATAACGGTGTTTCTATATAACATGCCACTAATTAGCGGCATTTTTAAAAGAAACGCCACTAAATAGTGGCGTTTTTCTAAAAAACCGCCCCTAAATTAGGAACATGGGTGGAAAAATTCTCCCAAAATAATTCAAAGAAAAGTTTAAAATAAAGTACAACAATTTGGCGGCATTCTTGTATACTAAACGCCACTAGCGTTTGGTGTAAAAACGCCATGAAATGGTGACATTTCGTATAAAAACACCCTTAAATTAGAAAAATGTGTGAGAAAATTTTCCCCCCAAAATAATTTAAGGAAAAGTTAAAAAAATAAAATAAACCATTTAACGGCGTTTTTAAAAAAAAACACCACTAATTAGTGGCATTTCTTATAAAAACGTCCTTAAATTAGAAAAAATGGGTGGGAAAATTTTACCCCAAAATAATTGGAGGAAAGATAAAAATAAAGTAAACTATTTTGTGGCGTTTCTAATATAAACGCCACGATTTTTATGGCGCTTTTTTAGTAAAATCGCCCCTAAATTAGAAAAGAAATGGGTGGGAACTTAATTAGAAAAAAAAAGTTGGACTAGAAAAATGGGTGGGAACTTAAATAGAAAAACTTTTTCTCCCCCATAAAAACTTAACGAAAAAAAAAACTCTCTCTCACTAAAATTTCCCCCTTTTTCGTTTCGCTACCCTAAATCCCATTCCTAAACTAAACTTTCATCGACCCTAAATTTTCCTCATCCTTCTTCTCCTTCACCTTCTTCTTCTTCCACGTCTGAGCGAATATCTGAAAGCGAAACAGTAAAGCAAGGGAGAAAGCAATAAATTTCAAGCCATTACCAATTTCTCAAAACCCCTCGCTTTACTCCAATTTCGAGTCCTTTATCGTTTTATCGATGCAGCACCCAAGTACTTTTCAATCTAGGAAACCCGACATCTACTCCGGCCAGACCCTTCTCGACTTCAGCAGCGCTGCTCTCTTCCTCGCAAGACCGGTGTCGTTTACTCCTTTTCACACAGAGCCTTCCTCTCGCGCAAACTACACCATCGCCGCCCATTTTCGCGTTAGACCAGCGCCTTCACTCGCGTGGACCAGGCACGACGTCGAGCTCCGACCTACACAGCCCAGCCGCAACGGGCTGCTCTCTCAACTCTGTCAGCGCCGCTCAACTTAGACGCCTCTCTCCTCACCGGCGGTAACATTAACCTTGTTTGACTAATTTTCCAAAGTTTGTTCATGTTGCCGCTGTTAATTCTGTTCCTAGTCCTTCAAGGACGCTGAAGAAATGGAACAATGGTGGTAGACTGCCACGTTGGCTTTGTCTTGGGCTTAGGGGCTTCTTTTTATTAGTTCTTCTCTAGTATGATCATGATCTACTCTTAGCATCTCTCTTATGAGCCTGTTCTTTTCGCTTTTCTCCATTTTGTTTCACTAATATTTGGAATCCTGGATCTATCTGCTCGTTTGGAGTTGCAGCTAAGGTGTGGAAATTGTGGAGAGTTGAGTGAGAAGGAAACATGTGTGAGCTTGGCCGACACCGTTCCTGTTCCACATTCCAAGGGAAGCACCAATCTCGTTCAGAAGGTAAAATGCTCTGTTGTGTTCAATCTAACTTTTCCTGAACTGCATATATTAAGACTATTCCTGGTTTATTCATCAAGCTTGTAGATATCTCTAATTTGGTATCCTCGGATTGTGTAATTGGAGGGGTTTTTTTTGGCTGTGTTTTATGAACTCAAAATAGGATCTCATGAACTAGAATAAATACACTAATGGACTGTTCAATGTTCAGAATCAATAATTAAACATTGTTTTTTCTTGTTGCAAGATACATAACATTCTTTCTATTTTTTGTGTTCTATTGTTTAGAATAGGCGTGAAATGATTTTTGAAATCATATTTGTATGTCCACATGTTTCTTTTCAATTACCAGGCTGTAAGGTTGATTGAGTTTTTCTTTAATCCATTCCCCTTCCTAAAAGTTGTTTGGTGATCATTGAGTATTGTGAACTCTGTTGTATTTTCTGATAACATATGTCTTCTTTTGACAAGTTATGTCTTCGTGTAGCTTGTGGGAATTTATGAATTTTTGTAGATGAATTTATGAATTATTTATGTGTATGGAAGATTCACTTTAGTGAGAAAGTTCTTAACTTGGGAAATGATGGAATGTGAGTTATTTTCCTGATTTTTGTATAGAAAGAATCTGATGATGATGAGCCTCGCAACACCTCAATTGGGTCCACAATGCACCTCAAAACACAACTTAGGAAACATAAGGTAATTTGTTAATTTTTAAAATATATGTAATTGTGTTGCTGAGTTAATTGAGTTATATATGTTGTTGCTAAGTCAAAACACAAATTCATTTGTGTATGTAGATGTATGACAGGACAGTTCAAAAAGGTCAAACTTTCATCAATTTATTTTTCACTAGTATAAAATGTTGGTAGTTATTTAATCTGAGATCACTATTTTCAGGACAAACAGAAAGGAAAGTTATTTAATCTGAGATCACTAGTATACCTGATTTGTTGTGCTCATATTTAGGTTTGTGTGTTGCTTACTTATCTGGTAGGCAGGCGTCTAGTAGTCAACAGTTTGGAATGTATGGTCAAGATGACATTGACGCATTGCGTGCATTCGCATGGGAACCAGGAATAGTTGACCTTTTCTTAACATATCCTTTGCTTTGCTAGGCGTGGAAACTTTTCATTTTGTTTTTTTTTTTATCAAAGCCGATGATTCATTAAGAAGAAGAAGAGAAAATACAATCAGTTTTTAAGGAGTCATGCAACCAAGGTGGTACATCCTCCATCCATACAATCTCGTCATCTAACAATAAACCATGCTTAGCTAAATCATGGGCAACTGAGTTACCGTTTCTGCCTATATGCTGTACAACACAACTGCTAAATAACACCTTTAAGCTCTTTGCTTCTTTCACATATGCCCCAACAGGAGAAAAATCAAGTGAAAGTGAGTTGATCTTTCGAATGATGCTCAAAGCATCTCCCTCAATGACAACAGCACTAAACCCCATCTCTCGACTCCAACTTAAGGCACGGACAGCAGCAAAACTTTCAGCAACAAATGCATCAGAAACATTCAAAATATTACCAGAGCAGGCACCAAGAACCAGACCATCAGAATTACGAGCAATGAGACCATAAGCACCTATTTGTCTAGTTGAATCGAAAGCACCATCAAAATTAACTTTAATGAAGTTGGTCGCAGGTGGTTTCCAACAAGGAGAAGTGAAGGGCATCTGAATAGCTGCAGCTTTTCTACATCTCGAGAATTCCTTGAAATAGGAGAACGCAAATAAAGCAGTGTCAATAGACCGAGAAAACTTCTCCTCAAATAAAGTAGCATTTCTCGCATTCCAAATCGCCCAAGCAGTGAGAAGGCTGAGTCGAAACCATTCTGGATTTTGATCTAAGTTACCAGCATCAGGGTCCTGTATATCAGCATAAAGGTATGAGTCATCATTAAGAAAAAAATTCGAAACATGACACCAAACTTCAGCTGCGAAAGGACACAGGCAAATGGCATGAGCCACCGATTCATTCTCTTGTTTACACCTGAAGCAAGTTCTATCAACATCCATATGTCTAGCATGTAGAGAATCCATAACAAGGAGGGCTTCAAAGAAAAGTCTCCACGCGAAAACACGTACTTTAGGAGGGACATCTGCATTCCAGATACGGTGAAAATAAGGTTTATCATCAAGAACTTCCTCCAAATTCTCCTCTGCTTCAGCTTGTAAATTACATAATACTCTATAACCACTCTTAACCGAATAAATGCCCTTATTATCAAAATGCCACACTAACATATCATTCTGTAACCTGTAGCTCAATGGAATCTGAACAATAGCCTCCGCCTCTTCTTCTATAAATATGCTCCGAATAAGGTCACCATCCCAGCTAAAACCAACTTCATGCATAAGATCAGCAACTAGCGAATCATCTGGAATTTTTCCTTGACCCGAGAATGGAATAAAGCCTGGAAGCTTTGCCACCCATCTGTCATGAAGAATCCGAACTGATCTACCATTACCAATCCTCCAACGTAGACCATATTGAAGCAAGTCACGACCTTTTAGGATACTCCTCCAGGTGAAAGACGGCAACCAACCCTCCTTTGCTTCTAAAAAAGTTGTTCTTGGAAAATAACGAGCCTTGAGAACCCTAGCCATAAGGCTATCTGGATGATGAAGTAATTTCCAACCCTGTTTTGCTAGTAAAGCCTGATTAAAAAACTCCATATCTCTAAAACCCATTCCACCAAAATCTTTAGCTTTGCAAAGCTTTCTCCAAGGAATCCAGTAAATAGGCCTCTGATCAATCCGTTGCTTCCACCAAAATCTACTAATCATACCATTAATATCGTTACACAAATTTTGTGGGAAAGCGAACACATTCATTGCATAAGTGGGTATGGCCTGCAGTACCGATTTGATCATAACCTCCCTCCCACCTTGGGATAACCACCTCATATTCCAGCTCGCTATCTTTTTTGCAATACGTTCCTTGATCCAATTAAAAGCACTTCGCTTGTTTCTACCCACAAACGTTGGTAAGCCCAAGTACTTTTCAATAATACTCTGTTCTCCGACTGCAAAAATAGCTTTAACTCTGTCCCTATCAGATTGTGCAATATTACGACTAAAGAACACCACTGATTTCTCGAAGTTGATTTTCTGACCCGAGCACTCCTCGTAAATCCTTAAATAGTCCTTCACCTTTCCGCTCTCAGCACTGTTAGCTTTTCCAAACAACAAGCTGTCGTCAGCAAAGAAAAGATGACTCACCCGAGGTCCAGTACGACTTACAGAAACTCCACTCAATAAACCATCAGTTTGCCCTTTGGATAAAAGGGCAGAAAGTCCTTCAGTACACATCAAAAATAAATACGGAGACAGAGGATCTCCCTGACGTAAACCATGCTCTGGCTTGAAATTGTCCGTAACATCCCCATTAACAACTACTGAAAACGAAACAGATCGGACACACCTCATAATGAGCTCCACCCATCGCCTATCAAAACCCATGCGAAGCATAATTGCCTCCAAAAAGTCCCATTCCACACGATCATACGCCTTACTCATATCAAGTTTTAAGGCAAAAAAACCTTGTTTTCCTGTCTTCCTGTGCTTCAAAGAATGCAATAACTCAAAAGCCACAAGAATGTTATCAGTTATCAAACGTCCAGGCACGAAAGCACTTTGTGACTCACTAATGCAGACAGGAAGGATGGACTTTAGCCTATTAACTAGCACTTTAGAAATTATCTTGTAAAGAACATTGCAAAGGCTAATAGGCCGAAATTGGGTAATATTTTTGGGTTTATCAACTTTAGGGATAAGAACAATGTGTGTTTTATTAGCAATAGACAAATCTAAGTTACCATGAAAAAAATCAAGACAAAAAGAAGTGACATCACTACCTACAATATGCCAAAATTTTTTAAAGAAAAAGACAGGCATACCATCAGGACCAGGGGCTTTTGTTGGGTGTATTTGTTTTAGTGCGGTGAAGATCTCCTCGGCAGTGAAGTCAGCTAGAAGGTGTTCATTCATCTCTGTTGTAATCGAGGGATTCACAGCTTCAAGGATTTCGTCATAGTGCTTTGAGCCGCTTGAAATAAAGAGTTTTTTAAAATAAGCAGAAGCAATATCTTGGATTTCAACTGGGTCATCAGACAACCTACCATTCTCACCCTCTAATTGTTCAATTGAATTCTTTTTCCTCCGCTTTGAAGCCTGAGCGTGGAAAAATGAGGTGTTACGATCCCCTTCACTAAGCCAATTAACCCTTGACCACTGCAACCAAAACGACTCCTCTTCTTCTAACAAGCGATTTATTTCCTCCCGAAGTTCAACCTCCTCACTATTTCTAACATGGCCGCCAACTCCTGAAATTTTATTCAACTTTTTTGACAGCTCATCAATACGTTCCCTTAAACTTCGAAATTGCTGATCATATTTTTTCCCCAAGGAATCTCGTAGTTGAACAATCCGATCTAGCAGGCCTAAACCATCCGTAAATTCCCAACAATCAACAACCAACTTTTCACAATCTGCTTCTTTGCACCATCCGGCTTCAAAAAAGTTCTGTTTGCAGCTACATGATTGTTTCTTCCTCCTTCGTTGTTTAACTTCGGTATTAAGCAATATTGGAGAATGATCTGATACACTTGAAGACAAATGAGTAATGCAAGCTGTTGGAAATCGAGAAGTCCACTCAAAAGTAGCAACCCCCCTATCCAATCTTTCATGAATAAATTCATTATTTCCCATTCCACGTTTCCATGTGAACATATTACCCCTATAACCAATATCATACAAGCCACAATCATCAAGTGCCTCCCGAAATGCAACCATTTGAGCCTCAGGCCTTTCACGACCTCCATCTTTCTCCGCTTGCCAAAGTAATTCATTAAAATCCCCGAAACAAAACCAATTTTTCTCATCATGTAAAACAAATTGACGCAATAAATCCCACGAGAGATGCCTGCGTCCAGTATCGGCCTCGCCATAAAAACCTGTGAGTCGCCATTTAGCCAATCTTTGATTTTCATCAACCCACATGTCAATATGATGCTGAGAAAAACTGATCAACTGCAAATCCACCGAGTCATCCCAAAACATAGCCAAACCCCCACTCCTTCCAGTAGCACTAACACCAAAACATGCATGCATCTTACATCTACGTCTAATACTATCTAGCTTAAAATCGGGTAACTTCGTTTCCATAAGAAAGACAACATTAGGTCGCTCTCTTCGAATAAGCTCACGAAGAGCTCTAACTGTCCATGGGTTCCCAAGCCCACGGCAGTTCCAAGCAACACCTATCATGGCTCCAGGCGGGACTGCAATGCAACCTCCGCTAATTTACAAGAGTTATCAGCACCATTCGACTTACCCTGCAAAGTAGTAGCATTCACTTGATACTCAACCTCCATCAGACTACTACTTATTGCTTCACTCAATTTGTTTCCAAGTAATGCAGCATTATTGTTTACACTACCTTGCACCCTTTCTAATCGTTTCCATGTCCTTCTGTTTTTGACTTTTTCCTTTGAAACATTACCCGTACCAGATCTTTGCTTACCAACATTCGTATTTTCCCCAACATCAGCAGACTTAGCTTCACCAGCGTTGCTTACACCGAAAGAACTAATTGAATCACTTTCCAGCACATTCACCTTCTGTTTTGAAGTTAAAGGCCCACTAAATTCACTATCAGCCGCTCCTCTTTTACTTATTTTCTTGCCCAATGCAGCTGCACAATTAATGTCTCGGCCCAATTTGGTTTTAAGACCCACCTGGCCTTTAGATGCTGATGCAAGAAAATCCTTCCTATTTAGAACAATTTTCCCCGCTTCCTTTGCCAAATCACCAACAACATCTCCAGTTGATTTGTTCACGATTTTTTCCACCAAATCAATCTTTGAAACCCCTAAATCATGGACAATTAACGCTCTATTTAATCTGCCAGCCTCTTCTTCAATTTCCAAATCCAGCTTTCCTTTTTCAAGAACACGTTTTCCATGATTTCCGCCAAAGGAAGCTCCATCAATCAAAAACTTTCCATTTTTATCATTGTTTCCGATTTGTGATCCCACCGGCGAATTCTCTCCGCTGCTCTCCCCATGTTCCTCTTGGAATAAAGCTTTTCGGCAACCAGTGCTCTTGTCAAAATTAACAGCAAAGTCTCTCCTGATCAGGGTTGATTCCGAAACTGGAGGGATTCGAGAACCTGCACCTGAAACCCTTGGCTTTAATGGCGACGCTCGTAGCCAATCTCCATATTGTTGAATTTGGCCTGGATCATCACTAATCTCGGCACAGTCAATTACACAGTGCCCAATCCTCCCACACCCGAAACAAAATTCAGGCAACCGTTCATAGGCTAGTCTACCCCGTACACCATTAGTTGATTTACCAATGGGAATTGCTCTCCGCAGTGGCTTAGTAACATCAATTTCAACTCTTTTTCTCAAAAAACAAGCCCATCCTTCCATATCTAAAGATGGATCCACAGCAATCAACGTTCCCATCTTCTTTCCCATTTTCTCCGCCATCTCCAAGCTTCGTTTACCCAATGGCTACTCATAGATACGAACCCAGAAAGGGGTCTTGGTAAAAACATAGTCCTCAGGCCTTAGATTGCCATCATAGCTTGCAAAAAGAAGAAGATGTTTGTCAAAGGTCCAAGGAGAACCCTCAATAACCCTATTGCGATCAGCTTCTGTAGCAAACTTGAACAAAAACAAATTGTTTTCCAACGCAATAATAGATACTGCCTTCACAAGCCGCCAAACTTGTTTAAGAGTCCTAATCATGGCTTGATTGTTGAAAGGCCTCTCAGTATGAAGGCGTCCCACCATCCAGAATCTTTCCGCCGTTGCCTTTTCCGGTGACGGTGGTTCATCATCACTAACATAGTCCTCCTCCTCCACAGTCAAGGCCAATTGTTTCCACATCTGATCACTTAACGCCTCCGCCATAATTTAAATCCCAAATAAAAGCAAAACGTAGACCAATCCTCCACGACAACCCAAAAGAAATCCAAGATACCAAAACTCTCAAAACAAGACTAAACTAAAGCACTAGAAAAATCGACTGTAAACCTGCCGCAGCAAGACTCAAAACACCCTCACGAGACAACCGCTTCGGAGGGACTCAGAATTAAACTTTTCATTTTGTTCATTTATAGTTTTGTGCTTGTTTCTTTTGACTTCCTTAATTGGTTTTCACTAATGAATGGCCCAGTGGTGTTACAAATAGAGCCACCGAATCAGATATTCCTGCAGGAATCTCGGAAGGTTCTACTGGCAGTGATTCCACTGTAGCCCAATTAGTCTCAGAGATTAAACCACGGTATGTGATGTTTCAAGACTTTTGCATTACTTGGTGCATCCACTTCTGAACATAGAAGTTTTTGTTGTTTCTTTTTTTGCACTTGCAGTTGCTTAAAAGTAGTTTAGTTTCATTTCCTAACGGCCTTTCTCCTCGTTAGCTATCACATTGCAGGTACTAAGGGTGCGTTTTATGCTCGTGAACCTTATTCTAATATTGATGCCATTCATGTAACTCGGTTCTTGGGTCTTGCTTCTGTTGGGAACAAAGATAAACAGGTATGACCATCTCCTATGAACACATTTATTTCTTCTCATTGTATATTGAAGTATTGATTGTGGTCAGATAAGACTTTTAGCTTTAAAGCTCTGTTAATCATGAAGATGCAACCTACATTGGCATGATGCAATTTCCAGAATATCATTATATCAGTATCTATATAGCCAGGGACATTTAAATTGCTATATATTGTGACTGGATGGCCTCCGAAGATGAGATTGTCATTTCTGGAGGAATTTCTGCATAATCAAAATATCTTCATCTTAAGATTTTGAGTTAATATAATATCCATGTTCTGAAATATTTATTGTGTTTAATTTTTGAACCTCCCACAACTACTACATTTAGCCTTTTAGCATTCTTTGACTCTTTCCTGCATCTTTTCCGCAGAAATTTCTTCATGCTCTCACCAACTCCATCATCTGCCATGTCAGCTGCTGAGATCAGTGCAAAGCCACCAAATACTACCTTATCGCCATACACATTAGCAGACCAAGCAGATCATCCTAAAGAATCCACGAAGAGGGCTGGTGATAGTCTTCCTGATTCACAATACTGGAGATATGACGTCTCTAACAAACGGCAGAAGCATGGGAGTGGAGATGGTAATAAGCATGAGCTGGTGATATCTTTTGTCTTTTTATTTATAATTGAGTGAATTATATCATTTTTAGGTGGATGTAAAGTACTATTAAAATAATAAATATAATTTTTTTATATTATATCTATGAATTGATAATTTTTTTTTAAAGAACTATATTAAATAGGGGCGTTTTTCGATTGAAACGCCACAATTTAGTAGTGTTTCTTTGAACAAAATGCGTCTAAATAGCGGCGTTTTTTCATCGAAACGCCCTATTTTAGAACATAAACGCCCCTATATAATTCAAAATTTTGTTTTGAAAATTATTCCCCAGCGTTTATGGTATAGAAACGCCGCTACATAGGGGCATTTTTCATAGAAACGCCACTATATTAAATAGTGGCGTTTTCCATTACAACGCCACCAAAATCCTCAACAATTGTGATAACGTCGCTTCTGACGCGATTTCAAATTGTGACGTTTTGAAACGCCCCTATATGCAAAAAAAACGCCCCTATCTAGGTGTTTTCTAGTAGTGGCTCTTAGATCTCTCGAGGGCCTATCATGACCTAAAAAGTGAGAAGATGCAAATACACTAACAAGATGTGCCCTCCAAGCTTGGGGCTAAACAACATTGATTGGTGCAAGGCCTGAATTGATGCAAATAAAGCTAACAATAGCATATGAACGAGGAAAGCAAAAACAATGCACAACATTGATCATCGAATGGAAGTCAACACCAAAACAACCAACAAGACAAAACATCAAATAATGAGCATGGAAGCAATGTCAATGTCAGGACCTGGAGGAACCACTAGAGGCCATTGCCTGGATCCGAGAAATGAGATCAAAGCTTAGATCTTAAGACTCCAACAAAGCCATAAGACAACTGAGGTGCAAAGTACTCAAGATGAGTGGCATTCAGATATTCAAAGGACATGCAACAGAAGGTATCTAAATCATATGGCAGGCCAAGAAAGTAAGCTAATTAATCAGTGACACCCATGAAGTGGAGGTTTACATTAGTTTGTAAATGGCCTTTCCATTGATTAACTAGCCAAGTCAGCAATGTGGAAATTATCTGCAAAAGAAAAAAGAAGGAAAATGTTAGTAAATAAGGTAAAGAGGAAATTAAACAGAAAAAAGAGAAAAGGAAGTAGAGATTCACCTGATGACTCAGCATCAATGAAAAAAGGACAAAGACAGGATCGTTGAACCCTTCCCGAATTAATAGGAGTTCGGTGACACCTCTAAATACAGCTCAACAATGAAATTTCGCCTGCAAAGAAATTCCCATGTGAGAAGAAGCAGAAAAAGACAAAGCAGTCAAGCGAATTTGAAAAGAATGAAGAAGATATACTTGAAGAAGATGACTCATCAGGCCAACTCACATCGATTCTTCTCCACCCTTATCTCAAAGCACCAAGAAAAACAAGGATTAAGGAAATAACCTTGGATAAAAAAATGGGAAAAGATAAGAAAAAGAATTTTGACAGTCGAGGGAGCAAGTAGGATTTCGAGTGTTCAAAAGACCCTTTAAATACCTCATTTTCGCCCTCATGAGAGGGGGAGTGAGAGAAACTAGGCAAGAAATCCATTGTTGCAGAAATTAGGGTTCTTCATTAAAAATGGGGCTTTCTCACATTTAAGCAAGTATTCAAAAATTGAAACCATAGAGATCTTTAGAATGATGAGGAGAATAACATACCCGAATTTGAGAGGAATCCATCAGGTAGTTTAAAAGATCTATAGACTTTTGTAGCTTCAGGTTCGAGTGAGTTTGAGGGGCTTTGATCAAATGTTTAAGAAAACCAAGCTTGGATTCAGAAAGAGGAAAGGATGGGCAGTATTTCTGGAAAATTCACGGGCTTTCCACGGTGGTTTGTTGGTCCGACGCGACGAAGCTGATCTCCGTCGGCGGCGGCACCGACGATAGAGATTCAAGGAAGAAGAAAGCATTTGAAGTGAGGGGAGGAAAAAAAGCTTATAGAGCCTCGTACAAATTTAGCCTAAACGACGTCGTTTTGAGCAAGATCTCAAGGAAAAATCGAAGCTTTTGTGTGGCTTCTCTTAACCTATTCAATATAGCCCTTTTCAGTTTGATTTTCATGTTGATTTAGGACTGTGGGTTGTTGCTTTGTGGAATTTGATGCCTCTTTCATCTAATTCTTTCCATGAATAGGTTGGATCTAAACTTTTAAACCTTTATCAACTAAGTTCATAAAAGATTTAAACTTTAATTGGATAAAAGTCTTTAATTTATTAATTTTCAAAGTTTGAAGTTTTAATAAATTGGCTTTATTAGTTTACAACTGATTTCATGGAATAATTAACTAAAAAATATTTTAACTTGTAAATTTCAAAGTTGGGATTTCACTAAAGTGGATCTCTCTTTAAGTTAAAATGAACAAAGCTTGAAGTTTTAGGTTAAGGTTAACATAAAATTAGCTCGTTAATGAAAAAGATAGCCTTTTGGTATTAAAGTTTAGATTTTTGAGTTAAAGTTAACTTGAAAATTGATTCTTTATCCAAAGTTTGGATTTTTAGGTAAAGTTAATTTGAAAATTAAAATCTTTAGTACAAAGGTTAGGTCTTTGATTCAAAGTTACAAGTTTTAGTGATAACATGATTCAAAGTTGAGATCTTGGTTCAAAGTTGACAACTTTAACTAAAATTTGCAAAGATTATATTAATCTGATTCAAGATTAGGTAAAGTTTAAATCTTTAAACTCTTAAGAAAAGAATTAATCTTTTTGGTAATTTCCATTATTCATTAAGATTTAAGTGAATCCTTAATCGAATTTGGAACTAAGGTTTAGTGACCTTAAACTTTAGGTTTAATTAAGTAATTAAAACCTTTTGTTTAAAAGCTTTGGGATTTCATAATTCATTAAGATTTAAGTGAATCCTTAATCGAATTTGGAAATTAAGGTTAAGTGACCATTAAGCTTTAGGTTTAATTAAGTAATTAAAACCTTTGGTTTAAAAGCTTTTAGTAAGTTTCATAATTCATTAAGATTTAAGTGAATCCTTAATCGAATTTGGAAATCAAGGTTAAGTGACCTTTAGGTTTAATTAAGTGATTATAACCTATAGTTAATAAAATTTGGGATTTCATAATAATTCATTAAGATTTAAGTGAATGCTTAATTGAATTTGGAATCAAGGTTACCTAAAACTTTGGGTTTAATTAAGTGATTAAAACCTTTAGTTAATATACCCTTTGGGAAACTTTCATAATTCTTTTAAGATTTAAGTAAATCCTTAAATGAATTTGATAAAGTTTGGAATTAATGTTAAGTAACCTAATACCTAGAGATGGAGCCTTTAGGTAACTAACCATGGTTAAATCCATAATATATGATCGAGCAAAAAACAACCCTATTTTTATGGCTATTTTGCTATGTTTTTGGGTCTATTTATGCTCTAATTTATCTTATTTTGTTAATATTTGTGTTTTTAGTCTTTATAAGATAAGATGTGAAATTGGAAATTTGCTTATTTTCACTACTTTTGGAGCTATTTTGATGACTTTTTACACAGATATGAGCAAAGTAATTTTGAGTATAGATTTGAAGATTCAAAGTCCGTGTTTGAAGACTTATTGAAGAATTATTTCAAGGAGCAAGAATTGAAGATTGGAGCTTTAATTGCGAAAGATTGAAGACAAGCCCTGAAGAAGCCCAGAAGCTTTGGAATTTTGGATATTTTATATGGGATATTCTCAGCCCATATAAGCCCACAATTGGAGTTAAAATCCCAATTTGTGCCGTACAAACCCAAGAGAATATCCAATTTCCGCAATAATCCCGATACTAGTCCTAGTTGGATTAGGATTCAGCGCAGTCTTGGTAAAAAGGCCATAACTTTCTGTTCAGATGTCTGTTTTAGGCCAATGAGTAGCCGTTGGAAAGCTAGGTCCGAGATATACAACTTTCCTTTTAAATCCAAAGCCTAGTTCTGCAGTTTTCAAGCTCAAAATTTATTTCGAAGTTGCTGTGCGATTTCTAGAAATTTCAGGATCTTGTTTTCACAAGGATTTTGGTTCTAGGAAGACTTTTATGCCAACTTGGAGA
>AWWV01013870.1:0-23951 GCA_001974805.1 Corchorus capsularis | reverse complement strand
GTATGTCTAATAGATATAGAAGGCCAAAAAAACTACATATTTAATACCAAAAAAAAACCTACATACATATGTTTAAAAAAGAGTGGCATCACTTGCGTGATATGATGGAAAGATTAAATGAAAGGAGAAAAAAGTGTAATTTAATATTCTGAATACTCTTGTTTATATAATACAAGCTAAGATAGTATGGTTAACTAACTAAAGACAAAGTTGCTAATGACTTAAGTGATATAAAATTGAACATGTTTTGCATAACTAGAGATATAAAATGTCAAAAAACTACATTCTTAATATTTTAACAATAAAAACCTACATACGTATGTCTAATAGATATAGAAGGCCAAAAAAACTACATATTTAATACCAAAAAAAAACCTACATACATATGTTTAAAAAAGAGTGGCATCACTTGCGTGATATGATAGAAAGATTAAATGAAAGGAGCAAAAAATGTAATTTATTATTCTGAATACTCTGTTTATATAATACAAGCTAAGATAGTATGGTTAACTAACTAAAGACTAACTACTTAAGCTAACCATAGTTAATTCTAAACTATACAATAACAAACTAACTAACTAGTATTTACATATGTTAACATTCCCCCTCAAACTGATGTGTAGATATTCAAAACACCAAGTTTGCTGAAAGAAGAATGAAACATTGTTGTGGAGAGACCTTTAGTAAAACAGTTTGCGAGCTAATTCTTGGAAGCAACAGGCAGCAAAACAATCAACCCTTCTTGAATCTTTTGCCTATAATCCAATTCAATGTGTTTAGTCCTTTCATGAAAAATAGGATTATGCCCAAGACAAACAGCTGATTGGTTATCACAAAATAAAGGAATTGGAAATTTCGTTTGAACTTTGAGATCAGCCAAAAGATATTGCAACCACTGTAATTCACAAGTATTAGTTGCCAATGCCCTATATTCAGCCTCAGTAGAGCTTCTACTGACATTGTTATGTTTCTTACTTTTCCATGAAATCAAAGATCCTCCTAGTAAGACACAAAAACCTGTAATATATCTTCTTGTATCAAGACAAGTCCCCCAATCGCTATTAGAATAAACTTTTAACTTAAGATCATTCACAGCAGGAAAGAACAAACCCTAACCAACAGTCCCCTTTAAATATCTCAGCACTCTATGCACTGCCATTAAATGAACATCAGTAGGCTTATCAAGAAATTGGGCAAGTTACTATATTACAAAGCTCAAATCTGGTCGAGTAGTTGTTAAGTATTGCAGCTTGCCTACTAATTTTCTATAAACAGTAGTATCTTCTATTTGTATTCCTTGTTCCTTTGACAACCTTGTTTTTGGTAAGATAGGTGTTGGACTAGGTTTACTTTCCATAAAACCTGCATCTCTAAGCAGATCTAGGGTATATTTGTTTTGACACAAATTTATACCCTTGTTTGATCTAGCTATTTCAAGTCCAAGAAATTATTTAAGTTCTCCTAAATCTTTAATGGTGAACTTATTATGCAAATACTTCTTGACTCCAGTAATCTCATCCAAATCATTGCAGGCTAATACAACATCATAGACATAGACTAATAAGGTTATAAAAATGTTACCATTAGTCTTTGTGAAAAGTGTACGATCTGTTACAGATTGTTGAAAGCCATATTGAAGCAATGCCTTTGTAAGTTTAGCATTCCATTTTCTACTGGCTTGTCTTAAACCATATAATGACTTCTGCAATTTACAAACTTGATTCTTAGTACTTGTATATCCTTCTGGCAACCTCATATAAACCTAATGCTGTGGAAATTGTTATTTGCAATGGTGAACTGATGAGAGCTGAAGAAATCTGAAAAGTTTTCAACCCAACAACAGAGCAAGAACTTGATTAAGGGCCATGGTCCGGTTCGTAATTATTATTATTACTTGGGGAAGGCCTCAATAATATGGAGGGTAAGGTAGGAATGTTGATGATATTGTAACGAGGAAAGCCTCCTTGCTTCAATACTTCCTTCCATTCAATCTCCGTCGACCTCTGTTTTCCACCAGAGGAATGTGCAAGCATTAGCAGAGAATATCAAGCTCACATCATCAAACACCCCACTTCCATCTGGTCGCATAACACATTCAACTAATATCACTTTCCAAGTTTCTTTTGGAATTGCATCTCTACAATTTCTTAAAATTTTGATGCAATCTTCATCGCTCCAATTATGCAATATCCACTACGCACAGAACAATAAAAAATTAACATCAATATATTTGCTTTTTTTTTTGCTACTTAAAAGTTTAGGAGTAGGGGTGGCTACTATCAGGATTTTTGCCTCAATTCCTAATTAGATTTGGTTTAGGATTTTTCTAAAGATTTTTTGATTGGTGGACAAGAATCCTAATAGGAAAGGGATTCTCGGAGTCCAAGTTTGTGTTAGTATAAATAAGCAGTTTCTGTTTAGTTTTTTTGTGTGTGAGAGATTTTGTGAGATTGTGAGAGAGAGAAAAAGCTGAGATAGCTTTAGGTTGTTGTGAGAGAATCACCCATGTTGGGTTGATTAGATTGAGAGTTTGCGAGAGAGACTGTTATGATTAGTGATTGTATTTGATTGATTTGATAGTGCAGATTTGTGGCATAGGTCCACAAGAAAATTTTGTTTTGTTGTTTCCGCTTTAATTATTTGTTTGGTTAATTCCTGGGATATCCGAAGTTACAACAAGTGGTATCAAAGCTTGGTTAATTGAAGATGGCAGGCACCAGTAGCGGATCAGCTTTGAAGTTTGAGATTGAGCCGTTTAATGGAACGAACAGCTTCCAGATGTGGCAGAGTACGGTAACAGATTTGTTAGTACAACAAGGATTGGGAGATGCGCTTGAAGCTGATAAGCCGGCAGCGATGAATGACAGCAAGTGGAGAGATATTCAACGAAAAGCAGTAAGTACAATTCGTTTGTCTCTTACTACTGAAATTAAGTATGATGTGTTAGATGTAAAAACCCCAAAGGAGTTGATGGATATGTTGGAGTCGATTTATATGTCAAAATCGATTACTAACATGTTGTGTTTGAAGAGAGAATTATTTGGATTGAAGATGAAGGTAGGAACAAGTTTAAGGGCACACCTAAACGAGTTCAATAGATTGGTTACTCAGCTGGCAAGTTTGGATGAAGTCATGAAAGAGGTTGATAAAGCAGTTTTGTTGATTAATTCTCTTACCGACAGGTATGATCCTGTGACTAGAGCTTTGATGGTTGGTAGGAAAACCCTGAGCTTGCAAGATGTGACTTCTGCAATTTTTGAGTATGATAGATTGAAAGAAACTGAAAAGAAAGATAAAGAGAATGGTGCTCTCACGGTGGAGCGTGGAAGAACTAATGGAAGGGATTATAAGAATGATACAAGATCAAATGGTAGATTTAATGAAAGAGGAAGATCAAATTCAAGGCCAAGGGTAGATATGAGTAGCAAGGAGTGCTATTATTGTCATGAGATGGGGCACATAAAAGCCTACTGCAAGAAGTTAAAGGAAGATTTGGGGGATTTCATGAAATCTAAAGAGAAGAATAAGGGTGCTGTTAATGTTGCTGCTACTGATAGTGATGAATATTCTGATGAAGATGTTGTTTTGATGGTGCAAGAAGAAAATAAAGACACTAGAGATATGTGGGTGTTTGATTCTGCTTGTTCGGAACATATTTGCACAAACAGAGAATGGTTTTCGAAGCTTGAAAAATGTGATAAGCCTGTTTACATGGCTAATAATGGTGAAGAAAAAATTGAAGGCGTTGGGAGTGTGAAACTTCGTTTGCATGATAGAAGTGTTAAGATGCTTGGGAATGTGAGTATGTTCCAAACTTTACAAGGAATTTGATTTCGCTTGGAAAGTTGGATAGCTTGGGTTATGGATATTCTTGCCGAGGTGGAGGCTTGAAGATCACCAAAGATTCGATGATTGTGATGAAAGGAGTGAAGAATTCAAAGAATTTGTATGAGTTGATTGGAAGCACAATTAGAGGAGATGGATCGGTATCTTCACATCAAATTGAGAAGAAGGATGTGGATTTGCCAACAAAGAAGAAAGTTACTTTTGTGGATTTGGTTAAAGGGTGGAGCAATTAAGTTTTGATGAAGGAATTTGAGTCAAGGTGGAGATTGTTAGGATTTTTGCCTCAATTCCTAATTAGATTTGGTTTAGGATTTTTCTAAAGATTTTTTGATTGGTGGACAAGAATCCTAATAAGAAAGGGATTCTTGGAGTCCAAGTTTGTGTTAGTATAAATAAACAGTTTCTGTTTAGTTTTTTTGTGTGTGAGAGATTTTGTGAGATTGTGAGAGAGAGAAAAAGCTGAGATAGCTTTAGGTTGTTGTGAGAGAATCACCCATGTTGGGTTGATTAGATTGAGATTTTGCGAGAGAGATTGTTATGATTAGTGATTGTATTTAATTGATTTGATAGTGCAGATTTGTGGCATAGGTCCACAAGAAAATTTTGTTTTGTTGTTTCCGCTTTAATTATTTGTTTGGTTAATTTCTGGGATATCCGAAGTTACAACAGCTACCTCATCTCCAAGGGAAGGACAACCACCGACCTAGTTTGGGATCCAAATGGGAGACTATGGTCAGCGAGATTCGGACCTAGGTGGGGTGCACGAAGAAGAGCTCGAACCATAACCACTTATGCCAACTCCCATTGGCAATATATTTACTTTAATTCATGACTTAGATCATATCTTATATGTATATATACATATATACCTTCATGATAACTGCATCAGCCTTAGGAATGGGGTGCATATCACCTACAATTGCGGATACTACAATCCTGCAATTGTAGGATGTGGCTCCATTAGAAGAAGCCACGTAGCCCCTCTCAAGTCTCAACCTCATAGAAACGGTAACGTCGTTACCCTTGTTTTCTTTTCTTTTTTATTTTTTTCTCCGTTTCACGTGCTTTCAATTCATTCCTTTCCTTTCCCTTACGCACCAAAGATTTTCCTTTTCAGATTTCCCTCTAAATCGATTTCGTTGTCTTTCTTTCTAAAAATGAAAAGGAGCCTGCAAACTGATTCTTCAATATGCAATCTCAGTACCCAGTACCCATTACAAGCACTAGTTCACCGACCTTCCTTCCATAAAAACGTAAGCAAGACTCATTACTACTAAAGGTAAGCATGTGTTATCTATTTCTAATCATTGCCTTTAACATGTTCGATGAATTCTCACAAAAATTAGAACCATCTCATATTTGTCTCATTCTTTATATGTTTTTGTTTTTCTTGTAAGAGAGTTTGTCAATTATATTTTAATATTCTTAATCCATCTGATTTTTGTACAAAGTGAGTTCTTTTCTTGAGTTTTGGTATATAATAATATAATAATGAGAGTAGGAGTAGCTGTTTTTGTTCTTGAATATTCTATGCTTTCTAAAATTACTTGGGTTACTGCATTTTCTTTAGACCACTACAACTTCTAGTGGCTTCACTAGTCTCATAAATTGATTTCATCACAATGGCTGCAGGGCCTGGGGATAAAGAGCTTCCTTCAAACCAAAGTCTTCCTAGAATTTGATGTATTACTAGTAGTTTCATTAATTATCTTTGAAGAGTTGACAACTGATGACATCTTGAAATTAAAAGTGTTTTGATTTACTTAGAATAAGATAATGATTAGTTTTTAACTAGTTGATTGATTATGTGCTTATGTCTATGACAATTTTTATAGGTTATTAATGAGTATTCAATTGATTAATTTCAAGTAAATACTTGTTACATGAGATTTACATGTTTTTAATAGGTTTTTATATGAAAAAAGATGGAAAAAATTTGTTTGACAAAAAATTTGTTTGATAAAACTGATATTCATTTTTTTGATACTCAAGTTTCTTTTGGAATTGCATCTCTACAATGTCTTAAAATTTTGATGCAATCTTCATCGCTCCAATTATGCAATATCCACTACGCACAGAACAATAAAAAATTAACATCAATATATTTGCTTTTTTTTTTTTTGCTACTTAAAAGTTTAGGAATAGGGGTGCAGCCTGTTAAATTCTAGATTTGCTGATGCAAACTCGAATATATCTCACGTCCATGAGCCATCTTGAAAGGAATGCCACCTTGTTTGACACATTGGCTCAGTAGTGCCAGGGGTCCATTAGCCAGGGATGGTCGTGAATTAGTATCAGGGGTGCCAGGCTTAGGTCCGAGCCATGTAGGAGCCATTTTGATGAGTCGGTAAGGCCATAAAGGGTTTCTCCTCCGCCGTCCGAGGGATGATGGACGGTAAAAAGCTTTCTTCGGACGAGCAATCTCATTATCCGGGCGAGGTAGGTAATATCAGGAGAAGCAGAGCCATGGATACATGAAGCTATTTGTGGCAAAGAAATGGGGCCATCGTGAGAGTTTATTATATCGGCTATACGAAGTTCCACTGCACACTTTAGTGCCATAGTCTGCAAAGCAGAACATGAATTGCCATATTGTGGCTTGGCCTTGTAGCATTGCCTCAGCCTCTTTTGATTCCATTTCCTACATTTCAAATATAATTTTCTTTTCCTAAATTCTCATTCAAAGTTGGTGAAGAGCAGGGCCGTATATATACTGGAGGAATGAGGCTCAACTCTGGAGACTAGGCAGTCAGGGTTCAATGTGGCTACTGGGTACCGGGGCCGGGGGGTTAATACCGAGAAAGATAGGTAGATTTATCGGAAAATGTTTGGAAATTAAGACTAAGACCAAGAGACCAAGGTGCTTCTTAACCAATAAGATAGTGAGTACTAGTATTTGATTTCATCAACAAGTTTGAATTAACATCATTTGATTTCCATCAAAAGGAAAAAGAGAAATATGATGTCACCCGATGATAAAGAAATTCATGGTCAATTGAGCAATTTCATAGGCTTTCTAGAACTCATGTAGTTGGCGTATTCCATCTTTCAAAATCAATTAAGACATTATTAACCTCCCTAAGAAATTTTATAAAGACGAGCTTTGAAAATTAATCATACATGCTGATAGGTCCTTGAAAACTCTAAGCTCATCCTAATCTTCTAATATGGATATGCCCCTAGCGGATCCACTGGTAAGAACAAAAGTTTAATTCCTCAAAATTAAGCATATTTGTTTGAATGATTTTAAACCCTTTACACTCCTAAGCTAAAAGGAATTTGTCTCGGGTCAATAAGACTTGTGAAGCCTTAGTTATCAAAAAAAAAAAAGTAATAAATAAGGGCCATTATCGTTAGCGAAATAAGTTAATGGCATTTAACCAAAAAAAAAAAGTTAATGGCAGCCATCACATATATCATCAAAATTTTTGCAGAATAGATTTGAAAAAAATTTAGGATTAAGTTTCCAATGGTAAGTGTTGAAAAAAGATTGCGTTTAAGAGATGTCCATTAACCCTTTATGATTACATAACCACAAAAGTGACAGCCCCAACCACCATTGTCTTTGAAAAATCCTACAGTAAAGAGAAAAAAAAAAGGGAAGAAAAAAGAGAAACGAAACCTGTTGATTTCATATTTATCAGATTAAACAATAATAGAGTTACATTTACATTTTCCTACTTGCATGTCAAAAGGTTGGAATTAACATTTTCAGACCTAAAAAAGAACAGCATGTTTCAGCTAACCATTGTGATGGCCAAAAAAAAAAAAAAAAGAAGCTAACCATTGTGGAAATTGTTATTTGGAGTGATGGACTGATGAGAGAAAGCAACTTGGAAAGTTCAACCCACCAACTGGAGCAGGAACTTGATTGAAGGCATCCAATTATATTTCAAATGAAACACATCAGACCAAATAGTCCTTTCAGGAATCCAAATTCTTGAAGCTTTCTGCATACTTTATGCAAAGAAAGAACTGGAAACTGTACCGGCCTCATGCATATCTGGATAATGATAATAGAGCTAGTGTCGGATGCTGATCTGGTTCATTCATAGCCTCAACAGTTTAAGCCAATAGTCTCACATTTAATGTACAAATCTCAGCTGAAAAGCCTCAAAAACCTGCCAGAGGATACATGTTTGCATAGATTTCAGGATAAGAGCCATCAAAAATCCTAAAATTCTCATCAATTGGCAAAATTGTCCAAGACTTACTAGCATTTTGGTAGCTCCAAAGGACTGTTACAGTAAAGCTATTGGAATAACAGATTGTATGCTGGTAAATCCTGTATTCTATGAACATCATCCAATGACAATTCTCTCTGCAGTTGTGTGCGTGTCACTTGTAGAACCTCCTGCAGGAATTACAAATTTTCAACCTGTGAAAGTCTGTCAAAAACCTATCTAAACAAAATAGTGACTAATACCAAGTAAGACATTAACAATCTCAAATTAAAAAAGAAAACAAACACAAACACACACTAACAACACAACACAAAACAAAACAAAACAAAACCAACAAGATCCAGCATTATTGTGAGAAATAATGTGCTTTTATTATCCAGATGGAACGAGTCAAAGCACTCAACCACCAGACTACATGGCCGATGGCAAGGCCTTCCATATTCTATTACATAAGTTCTGTACCACCTTAAATTTCTGGCAGTTTTGACATATGAGAAGATGCAATCTTATGGTAACTGAGGCTACATGTTATCAACATAAAATAGATTACATACCATGATACAAGCAAAGTTTGTTACATGGGGAAAATGCATATATACCCATTTAACGATGGTTGACGAGCATACATGACAGAAGACTAGATGTATTCATGCTCAATAATGACTTCACATAGATCTATGTAGCATTTCAGTCCAATTAACATAAAGAAAATGGGGAAAGGAAGAAATATAGGGACAAATTGGAAGGTTTGAGATTCCATTTAGAGCGACTTTGGAATCAAATTAAAATAAAAGAAAAAATAAGCATATGTTTTCTAAAAATGTGAAAATGAGTCTGTGCCGGTAAGGCAGGGAGAGAGAAGTACATTGAACTCCATATAGGAAGCATGCATTGCAAGCCACTGAGCGTCCATCATTTCAAAAGCTATACAATATAGTACATCAAAGGCTTTTTCATTTTCTGCAAGTTACAAAGAATCAGATCATAAGACTGAATACAGAGGTCTGGGAAACAGAAATCAATTACCTAGATCCAAAAGCACTTTGAGCATAAAATACAAGATCCACGGTTCTATTACCTCCTAGTAATTTTAGGAAATTATATCCTGGGAGATTTTTTGGTTTTTCTGCAAAAAATAGAGAGGATAGATTAAAGAACAACTTTAAAATTTCCTATTGATCCCAAACTACAAAAGATCGAGTTTGCATTCTAACTAAAAACATATACTCTAATCATAGTAGAACCTTCTGAGTGTGTTCTTACTTGACTTTCCTGCTAATAAGAATACAACACGTGATAAACAAAGATATCATGATGAAAAGATGGTCGGAATATATGGATAGTCCAATGAATATACATCAGAAGACTTCTGTGGTCTTTCATTGGGTAGAGCTGAGGACACTCATGAATTACCACACAAGGAAAAGCCTTGACAGGAAGACTCAGGACGACAACATTATTGAGTAATAGACTCGGGACAACATTATTGATTATGGTTGACAGTAAAAGTACTCATTATTAACTCACTACCCAGCAACATGGAGTTATGTTGAGCTCACTTTGTAAGGGAAATACATGAACACATATGACAAATAATCAATATTTCCTACAAACCTGAAAATAAATCCAACATCTGAATCAACATAAATGATACATTGATGCCAGCAACAGCAAATGGGTACTCCCAAGTTGCTCTCGTTCCATCTTGCTTAAATAATAACCTACGAAAAGATGCCTTCATTTTGTATTTTATATAATTAGTATTAAGCCAATTTCTTGCAGAAATCTGAAGACATAAAGACTAAAAACCAATAGAAGGCTTACCGGATAAGTTCGGCCAAAAAACAGTAAATTCTCCAGAGAGATAAAACCACAACCCCTGAGAAGAGAAGTCCACTATTAGACAAACAGAATCATTTTGAATAATGCAAGTCAGTTAAAAGACAGAGTTTTAGACAGTTTCTTCTATCAAGTTCTTTGTTGGATATCCTTTCCAATTCTTTAATGTACACTATAGGACAGTACCAAAACTTTTACCAAGGTGTATTTGCAGATATGGTAGAGTTATAAATTCATTCCCCAAATCTTTAACAGAATATGCAGAACAGCACATGGGATGAAAATATGATTAAAAGCTACTATTTATAACCAAAATCCCTTGTAAATTAATAATTAAGCCTAGATCTATTGCAATTTTGGAAGGAAAATGTGCTACACAGAACATAACAGAAAACTTTATTCCCATATGATTTTCACATGCGCTACAAAAGAAACTAATTCTTACTATCCAGAGAATAATTACAGAAAAAATGACTACAACCCCTAAAGCAACATGTTTCCGTTTTATGATGACTCGTTTTGGATAAGGGATAGAAGAAATATAGTACGTTAATATGTCAGAACTTTACCGGAAGTCAGTTGATGGATTAGGGCCTTGCCACCCCATGTCTTTCCACTGTTCAGAAATTAAGCCTTTCAGAGCAACATCAGGAAAGGCAATGTGCCACAATGCTCTCAGTGCTTCCTGTCAACAAGAAGAGATTATAAGATCAAATGTCTACCACATTTTCATATGGCATTAGAAAAGAAATTAATGAAGGCAGAAGAACTGAATCCATAACTATTTACAGATTGCAGAGTTTACATGGCAGAACCGAATTCTTAGAAATGAAAGTTTGCCCCCCACCCACTTCCAAAAAAGTAACCCTAGGATTTAAATGGACAAAATGGTCTACTGTCTCTACTTTCATTTTGGTTAAATATAATACATAAGTCAATAAATGAATCACAAGACACAAATTATTGTCCACTAAATCAGACATAGACTGAGAAAATCTGACTGCCTAAGCCATGTATTCTTATAGAGTATAGACAAAAAAAAACGAAGTCTATATTTATGATGTATAATCAAGTCTTATAAAAGTTAGAAAATATATCATTTGAGAGAAGGAAAAAATGAAGAAAGTACCTGATGGTCAGGACGAGTCTCATCAAAAGGTGTTTGTAGTCGTTCTTGAAGCTTTTGAAGTCTTTGTTCCTGGTCAGATGTTAGAGAAACAATATCAATTTTATTATTACCAAGGCTGAGACTAGAACTTTATCTTTGTGTGTATGTGTGTCATGTCAAAACAAATCACAACAAGAAAAACATAGCAGTAATTAAGCATCGTGTTTTCTTTGTTGCAGGACAAATACATAAACTCTCTTAGCACGTCTGCAAACTCAAACTTTAAGAATTGATAGCAAACACCAACTTAATACTATTCAAGTTTGTTTTCAATTTTCTACCATTGAGGATTCATTGCATTAAAATGCCGCAGTCAATACCTTGCAATGTGCATAGACATAACAGAGAATATTTTTGTTATGAAAAATAAATTTGACATAAAAAATAGATCAGAATCAGCTGTAATGAGTAACATACTCAATTACCTGAATAGGACTCATAGTGTAGTCAAGATACTTCTCATTACGCCTATTGCCCATACGATTAAATAGCCCTCCTAACCATGATCGTGGTCCAGTCATAGCATTAGCTACATACATAAAAGACTGATCAGAGATATTAGAGAATTGGTGGTAGTAAATGGAATGATTTCCTATTTAATGTGAATTTCATTGTTGACATTAAATGATTCAGACTTAAACATTGCCTGTTATACATATTTAGTAGCTGTACTCTACTTAATTTCTCTAGGCTGCACATGCCAATATTTGAGACAGAGAAAAGGAGGAAAGAATTATAGTGAAGCTATAGGTTTCAATCCTAATTTCACTTCTTCACACAGAGTGAAGGTACCATGTCTAACAAATAAATCATGCCTCTCAATTTTGAGGGAGAATCAATCCTAATAAAGAAAGCTCGAAAAACAGGACAATTTCCTAAGAAATGAAATTTGCCTTTGGCAGTAGGTTATGTTGTATTCTACACTCTTAGGACATCTTTTAAGCTTTTTTAGTCTTTCCAATGCAATGACCTAACAGTCTAAAGCCTATTCCAGCAAAACTAAAAGCCTCCATGTGAAAGGTGAAGAGCATTAGGCAGCACATGAAGTCTTAGGAGATCAGGCCAGGGCAACAAGTTACAGTTTGGAAATATTTTCACTCTGATTGGCTACATATTAAGCTATGCCATAATGCATATTTCAATTACATTATATATCAGTTAAAAGTACGAATTTAACAAATATACAGTTTGATGACAAACGTACAAAGACAATAAGACCATTTGTAATATGTCAATCTTTGGAACAGAAAAGATAGGAATACTGAAAAGGTTATCAGGAAAACGACTCACTAAAACATTGAGTCAACTGAGATATTACGTGAGTGGAACTGTGTGACCATTCCAACTCTTCATCACCCTTCTTCTGCCTCCAGTAAACTTCATCCTCGTCAACCTACATTTGAATTTTTAAAGCACTTTCAGTTTTCAGTACCAATTAGTTGCATAAATAGGAAGTTCCATTCACTTGACGGTGAGAACCAGGCCCCAAAACTCATAAACAACTTCTTCCATACAATGGAATATTCGAAAATGGACACTAAATGTTGTACATTGTTCCTATTGATTGCTACAAAGATAATTAAGCTAATCAACTATGCATTATAATGAATCCATTACGACACAATGGGAAAAAAGAGAAGCGGACAATTTGAAATATCAATGTGAATCAGTTGATTAAGCTGAAATATTACTTTTAACAAGATTAATAACAAAAACAGATAGAGCTAACAGGCAGAATTAATAGTCTTGCTTGCAATCAGAAAAAGGGGAGGACATTACTCTATGAAGAGAAGAGCAAGAAGGAAAGCATTGTCGACGCTTCCTTAATCTCATGGGGGGACCAAAAAAAAAGATTTCAACATCCTTACATTCATTTTAACCAAAAGCAAAATGGAATTGAAATGAAAATTAGAAAATGAAATAAAAAAAGTGTCCACAAAAAGATTGAAGAAATGGGTAACAAATGATTGCAGTAAACTCATGCCCTATCCCATTCACCTCTAATAATTCAATTCTTAATCATTCCATCTCTCTTTCAGAGGGAGAATAATGACACAAATGGAAAGATGCCCCCAAGATGAAAAAGATGTAACCTTTTAGCTGAGAGCAACAAAAACATTAAGAGCACAATCAAAGGGTAACTTTCTTTTGCAAAACTTTATACTGTAAGAAAGTGAATTTTGCATCCCAAAAGAACAAATAGCAGCTAAAGCTTGTACCTTGTGTAATGCAAAAGAAAAAAATGAAAAGAGAAAAAGTCGTAAAAGGTAATAGCAAAATGTCTCTTTTCTGGACAACATTGACATGCAAGGCAAGACAAGACTAAACAAAACTCACAACAACACCCCACAAACGCACGCACAAAGAATAAAGAATTACTACTAAATAACGATTAAAACTATTGATTAGGCGAAAGGGTTTTCTTTTCTCTACCAACTATTGCATGTGTTGCTTGAGAACAAATGGTGGCTATTGTTTTCCGTCAGGGACCACCCGGTTGGGCAAAAGGGTAGGGCCAGCTCCAGATGAGAAAGTAGGAAGAGGAAGAAGAAGAAGAAGAAGAGAAAGAGAAGGTGAAGGTGAAGGAGAGAAGAAGAATGGGAGGGCAACATTTTGATTGTCAGAAAGAATTTGCATAGAAACAAGATTTGGTTCGTTGAGGTGAAAGGATGTTTTGGAAATTTGGAAGCAGTCTCTCTCTCTCTGCCTAATATGGACATTCCAATTGAAGCCAGTCACTTCCCTAATTCCTTGCCTTCATCCTAGCACTCGGGTTTTCTTGACACTTCCCTCGTTATTTAAAATTTTTTTGATCAAATCATTATTTACAATTGATTTTTTTTTAGTGAATATTATTTTCAATTGTTGCCAATATATACATCTCTCCAATTTTTGGGTTTCCCAGAGCTTAACTCTAAATAAACATACAATAACATTAAGCATAAGACAGGTGGTCAGGGCAACAAGGTACAAGGATCAAATTGTTGAATGTTTCAATCTTTAGAGTTTGGAACATAAAAACGAGATGGTTCAAACCCAATCATGCTAAAATCCTCCTATCAGAGGTAGAGGGTAGAGGTGTAATTGAGTCGATACGTGCTGATTCGACTGGACAACTACTTTACTCGAGTTTGATCAAGTTTTGGTCATGGAGCTCGAGCTCAGGTAGATAAAATTGATACCTAATTAAAAAGCTCGAATAAGCTCATTTTTTGCTCGAACTCGAGTTGGATTTTTTAATTAAATAAAAAATATAATATATCTTTATACTTTATAATTCTAAACTTAAAAAACCTTCATTTCAAATATCTAAGATACATTATTTTTACCCTTTATTAAATGTGGGAGGAGAAACATATATATTAAGAAAAGTTGGGGGTGGTCTTGAAAAGTATATTATAACAGTTTTATAGAATTTTGAGAACCAACCAACTTTTCTTAATATCGGTGCAAGATATGGTTAAAATAGACAGATAAAAGGAGTCGAATGGAGTAACTAATTAAGAATCATCAATAGAAAACCACATTGAAGACAAATTAAAATTCCCAACTTGTAAAGAAACCATCAACGCCTTAGAAAATTCCATCCAAAATCCCAAGCAACACAAACTTAAAAACTCCGGTTAGGGTACATAGTACATAGTATTCTTTCCTAAAGAATTTGTTAATTATTTAGTTTTTAAATCCAATTAAAAATAATATACTCTTGTTTGATTTAATAATTAAATAAAAATATAATTTTTAGTTGAGTAAAACTATAATAGTTTAAACAATCACATTTAAGAAATATATTCGAAATAAAATTACATATTAAACCTTAAAAGTTAAATCTAATATTTAAAATTAAAAAGGGTATTTTAGATATTTCATATCAAGGTTTTTGAAGTATATATATATATATATATATATATTATATTATATATAATAGCAAACAATAATAATTGAAGTGTGGATTACCAAAAAACCAATAAGGACTCTCATCACATTCAATTGGGGACTATTTGCATGATTTTTTGGTCTTTTTTACATCATTTTTATTGTTAATTGATGGAACTCTTGAGGATGATTTAGGCATTCCATTATTTTTTGCCCCTAGGGTTTCGCTTTCATGTCACAACTTTTAAAATAGTGACTCTTCCACCATTTTTTATGACATAGAGTGTTGAAATTTACACTTTACTTATAGTTTAATATGATTTTAGGGAATTCTTTTATCTCTCTCAGGGTTTACATGGTTTTGGGGTTTTCTTTTAATCTCTCTAAGGGTTTGTCTATCATGTCATATATGACTTACACACATAGAGTTTTGACTCTTCCACTCTATTAATCTCTCTTATTTTGTATGTTTTTATTTTTATATTTTTAGAATGTTGAAAATTCGACCCTCTTTGTATTTGAATCTATAGTTTTTGGGTTATATTCCTAGTTTAATGTGATTTCTTTTGCCATCAATTAATGTTAGTTTAGGGTTGCTATTGATATATGGTTAATTTATACTATTAATTTAGACATCAATTGTTGTGGTCAAAGGGGATTACCATATTAATTTGGACACTGATTATTGTGGCCAAAGATCTTACTATAATGTTTGGGTTATTTAATATACTTTTCTATATTTATTTTGTTTATAGAGTAATTTATAGGATTAATATGATGTGTGTGTGTGTATATATATATATATCATAGTATTAATGAGTTAAAATAAAATACACTAAACCCAATACCATATAGTATTATAGTATTATTAAGATATATCTTATATATATATATATCTTATATATATATTTAAAACAATGTACACTACGAGAATGGTAACTCATTAAATGTTGAGGCTTCCAAATCTCGACAAGTGTTATACCCCATTGATTGACACGTGTCTATAATTAAAAATTATTTATTTAATATTTTATATGTTAAACTATTTAAATGAATTAATATAATTGACTTAAATTTCAATACTAAATTTAACGTAATTGGAATGATTTTTTGAATTACTATTTACCGTAATTATGGATGAATATATTGCGTAGTATATTAACATTGATTTCAATTTGAATTTCTATGCAATTTCTATATTTCCAACGGCAATAGTTTCTATTTACAATGTATAATAAATGTTAATTGGCTCCAATCTCCATTATCGTTGACCTTTTCTACTGCTATCTTAATTCAATTAGCTATATTCAAGCTTAATTTTGGCATAAATCATATACTATCATGGAGTATATTTAGGAGCTTTCATTATGGTACATGGTATAAAATTTGAAAATCCAAAATTTTTATTACCCATGTTCAAATATTTGTAGAAAATCAAGTACCATATGTTACCTTCAATGTATAATTTTAATGTCTTTAATACGGTTGATACTTAATACCCTAAAATTACTCCTAAATCAAATACTAATTAAAGAACTTCCAACACTATATATAGTATATTGCAGTTCTATGACAATAAGACAACCAAAACTCAAGGTCTAGCACTCAAGGTTTGCATCTTTTCTTTTGTCGATAGTGTTTTTTTTTTCTTTTTACCTTTATGTCTTTTTAAAAAATTAATATATATATATATATGAACTATTGATCATATTGATCATATAACTCTATTTTGGAGATTATTCTCCTTTTGTTTTTTACTACTTTACTTTTCGTATTCAATATATAAATTTTTTATTAGTGTGTGCTACTGCTAATCATATCAACTTGCAATATAGTAGGTTTTAACAGTTTTCTAAAATATCTAATATCTCAAAGAAAAGTTTGGCATATGTATTGTAGATTCCTTTGATTTCATTTTACCAGTTTATATGTTAATCTTTTGTTAATTTCATTTTTCTCTCAAACCATACAGTTTTCTCTACCATTCTCTTTAGTCTTTTTTTTTCCAAAGTTTTTATTCTACTGTTTTTTATTCTCAAAAAATTCTAATGTTTTTTATTTACAAAATTTGTCGATTTCTCTACGCCAAATGACATCTCTTCTTTTTTCTCCATCGATGCCATTGCTATCTTTTCATATAAAAAAAATCCTTCAAAAGTATTTTTTTTTCTCTAAATGAAATCTTTATTATTATATATTATCATTTTGCTTTTGATGAAGAATTTGTTATTGTTCTAATTTCTAAAGAGTTTGATAGATTGCTAATGATTGTAGCAAAAATGAAAAGATTGATAATGAATACGCCTTCTATGGAGTATGATATAGGTTGCAACTTCCAATATAGTGTTGCAACCATTTCCTTACAAAAAACAACAATCTCTGCATTCTATATATACATAATACAAATTTAACAAGTGGTTACAAATTGAACGTCTTCATATGTGCCTATTAAGGCAAGAAACGTTTTTATTAATAAAATGCACTAATTAACAAATTCGGTCAATACCATAAAAAGTGCATCTTATTTTTCATTTATTTTAATTGATGCCTCAATTTTGGTAATTACTTTTTGCAAATTATGATGGTAGTCTCAATTTTTGTAATTAAATTCCAATTTTATTATATATCCTCAATTTTGGCAATAAGTATTGATGTAATTTTTTTATTATATATAATTCTCAAATTGAATTAGTATAGCAAGTAACAATTTTCTTTTTCAATTATTAATATTTTAATATTATCTCATTTATTTACATGGCATATTTTAAGGGCAATCCCAATTTTCTTTTTAACTGTCTATTTGACTCTCCTAAAAGGGAATAAGGGAATATACCCTCTTATAAGTAGTTTAATAACGTTATTAAAAAGTTAGAAAAGATTTATAGAAATTGTATAAAGCCACTAAAAAATCTTTATAAGTTTATCACTAATTAAGCTTACAATGTCAATAAAAAAGGAAATTTATACTATCCACTAAGAGTAGAGTTTAGCAGACTGTACATGCAGATTTAAAGAAGTTTTTTTTTTTTTTGCCAAAGGAGTTGAAGGGTTGACATGTGTTTTTTTAGATATATTTTTTTAATATTAAATACACTATTAATTAAGAAATGTGTATATTACTATACTAACATTTACCTGGACTCTTATTTCCAGCCTACCTGTATCATGAGGTCTTGGGTTCAACTCTCACAGAATGTGAGTTTAGTTTGTAGTTTATTTATTTGTGTATTTAGTTTGTAGGTAGTTTTATTATGGCATAGTTTCTAGGATAGTATGATATTAGACATTTGTCAACCTTATTTTGATTTTCTGTATTTCAATTGTAAATAGGGAAGTCAATGTATTTGCAAATTCTCTAGCTAAAAGATTGAGCTGGATAACGTGTGGTGCAAGACTATTTCTCCCGGCGTTTGTACTCTCTAATTATTGATTAATGAAGTTGTATTATTAGCTAAAAAATTTATTTAATAAGGTAGAGAAATAATATACATATATTTAATTTAAAGGTACAGTTTGATTAATGGAGTTAATTTAATGGAATAATTAATAAAAGGATTATTTAAAAATTAGAGATTTAGGACAATACTACTTGCGCCACCAAATTATCCCAAGTAGCACACTGATAATCATTATAATACATTATCACAATAAATATCCAGAATTTTAATACTTATAAAGTTTTATAAAGTTTGTTTTCATGAAAAGTAATGTCTATGCCACGTTAGGTGAGAAAAAAATGATGTGAAGTTTTGATGGTTTAAAAAATATTTTTTGTATCAATCGGCAATTTAGCCAAAAAAAAATCAATTGGCAATCAAATTTCTTTGTATAGGTGAAAAACTTGAAAGTAACAATTATATTGGAACGAAATGCTATAAATTTATAAATTTAAGAAAATAGGAAATAAAAATCAACATGGAAAATTTTCCATATATATTTCACATTTCATATAAGTTAAAGGATGAAGTTAAGAGTCGTTTGATTTAAAATAATATAATATTACCACCTCCATGATTGGTTATCAAAGATTTTTATTTGGATCTTCTAAAAAAGGTATAGAGGAAATGTGACATCTTATAAAAACTTTAATAAGTTTGAAAAAATTTTGAGTGAAAGTTACTAAAAAACTTTATAAGTTTTTTTTTGGCACAAAAATTTTATAAGTTCACTATAAGAAAAATTATGCAATATATCATCAGTAGAATTTAGCAGACTGCACGTGCGGGGTTTAAGGGTTGATATGTGTCCCCTTAGGGAATATGTATTAATATTAAATATTTAATTAATTTTGAAATATGGTATGTATCACCTGCTTATGGAGTCCAAAATTTACACTGACAGTTTATTGTATAATAATCCTATAAGAAAAATTATACAATACACCTTCAGTAGAGTTTAGCAGATTGCAATTGCGGGGTTTAAGGATTGACATGTGTACCCTTAGGGATTATGTATTAATATTAAATATTTAATTATGAAATAGGGTATGTGTCAACTTCTTAACCCGTTTATGAAGTCCAAAATTCACACTGATAGTGTATTGTATAATAATCCTATAAGAAAATTTATAAAATACACGACGGTCAGTGGAGTTTAGCAGACTGCACGTGCGGGGTCTAACTTTAAGGGTTGAGATGTGTACCCTTAGGGAATATATATTAATATTAAATATTTAATTATGAAATGGATTATGTGTTAACTTCTTAACCCGCTTATGGAGTCCAAAATTTACACTGACAGTGTATTGTATAATAATCCTATAAGAAAATTTATATAATACACTGTCAGTGGAGTTTAGCAGACTGCACGTGCGGGGTTTAACTTTAAGGGTTGACATGTGTACCCTTAGGGAATATGTATTAATATTAAATATTTAATTATGAAATAGGGTATGTGTTAACTTCTTAACCCGCTTATGGAGTCCAAAATTTACACTGACAGTGTATTGTATAATAATCCTATAAGAAAATTTATACGATACACCGTCAATGAAGTTTAGTAGACTGCACGTGCGGGGTTTAACTTTAAGGGTTGACATGTGTACCCTTAGGGAATATGTATTAATATTAAATATTTAATTATGAAATGGGATATGTGTCAACTTCTTAACCCGTTTGTGGAGTCCAAAATTTACACTGACAGTGTATTGTATAATAATCTTATAAGAAAATTTATACAATACACCATCAGTGGAGTTTAGCATACTGCACGTGCGGGGTTTAAGTTTAAGGGTTGACATGTGTACCCTTAGGGAATATATATTAATATTAAATATTTAATTATGAAATGGGGTATGTATTAACTTCTTAATCCGCTTATGGAGTCCAAAATTTACACTGACAGTGTATTATATAATAATTCTATAAGAAAAATTATACAAATACCCGTCAGTGGATTTTAGCAAACTGCACGTGTAGGATTTAAGGATTGACATGTGTCCCCTTATGGAATATGTATTAATATTAAATATTTAATTAATTATGAAATAGGGTTTTTTTTGAAAGGTCAATAGTTTATTAACATTAAAGGAAGATTACAACCAAGCAACTAAGTTTGATGTTCTAGAGACACCAAGCTTAGCTAACGAGTCAGCTAAAATAGTTTGTTTCTCTAAAAACATGGACAAAATTAATAGTTTATTAACATTATGAAATAGAGTATGTGTCAACTTCTTAACCCGCTTATGAAATCCAAAATTTAAATTGACATTCTATTGTATAATAATCCTTATTATAAAGCTTACAATGTTATTAAGATAGGAAAATTATATCATCAATTGTCAGTAGAGTTTAACAAATTTTAATTCGGGATTAAAGGGTTGACATGACCTTTTTAGGGTATATTTTCAATATTCAATACACTATTAATTAATTAAAGTGTATGTGTAGTTTTTCAGTCCATTTGTAGTATAAAAACTCTATTGACGATGTATCAAATAATTGTCGAGAAAATGGTGTATGTATTACTTTTTTAACCTACGTGTACGATATAAAAATTTCACTGACGTTGTATTAAATAATTATTCATTAAAAAGAAACAATAATATTTTTTTACATACTATAAAGATTTAGTAAAATAAATATTTAGTAATACTTTTCAACAAAGTTACTAAAAGTTTTAAACTATGTGGTAAAATAAAGATTTAATAATACTTTTTTCATTTAATTTTGCAACTTAACTAAACTTTTATTACAAAATAATGTCCATTCCTTATCAAGTTTGCTGCTAACTAAAATTCAAATATTATGTGGTTAATCAATTATTCATAAATAAATTATAATTTTTAATATTTACTTTAAAATTTGAACAAATCCCAGTGCAACGCACGGGTTCTAACCTAGTATATATTTAAAACAATGTACACTACAAGAATGGTAACTCATTAAATGTTGAGGCCTCCAAATCTCGACAAGTGTCATATCCAATTAATCGACATGTGTCTCTAAATATTTCTAATATTCATTATTGATTAAAAAAAGTCTTTGGTATATTTTAAGAAAGAACAATAATTTTTTACTATATTTAAAGAAACAACTATGTAAATTTATAAGGCATTCCTTTATTAAAACAAAATAAACCTTTGGTAATTTCTTAAATCACTCTAACTATTTCACCAAAAAAAAAATCACTCTAACTATTATGGTAATAATAATAATCACTACTTTAATATTTATGGCAAGAATCAAGGAACACAATTTGTATATAGGGTATACCGAAATAAACAATAAAAAATGACCTAAAATCATTAATACTCCAAAATTGTAACAAAGTTATAATTTGATGATTAAAATAATTTTTTTTAAAAAAATCGTAGAGTGAAATTTGAAAAAAATTGATTTGTTGTAAGAACTCCTTTACATTGCTGAGAAGAGTTTAATGGAAAATCAAATAATTCTAACCAATAAATAATGGTTGACCGATTCTTAATAAATGGGAATTACTATTACTATTTATGGCAATAATAATCACTAATTAATATTTCATTATAATTGTCTAATTGAATAATAAATTATTTATAGCAAATTCTAATTTCAATTTCAATGGGAGTATATAAACGTTGGATTGCCTCCAATTTCCATATATTGTGTTGTCCCTTTTACTTGCCTTAATGTTTTACAATAAATTACTAGCTACACTCTACCTTAATTGTTGGCATAGATTACTCATAACTCAAATTACTTTTTTCATAACAATAATTTTGAATTTATTATGGAATTGGATTTGGTCGTAATTACTCATAGACATATGTTACGGATACCATATCTATACTATATATAAAAGTACGAGTTTTGAGAAACTTTTGAAATGCCTATTGTACCCTTATTTAACTTTTAAAATACATATTATATCCTTACTTATCTAACACATTTCTAAAAATTGCCATTATACAATTAATTTTTAAATTTTGTTAATTTGCATTTAATTAAATCTACAGAAAATATAGTTTTTCATTAAACAAATTACTTATATTTCAGTATTTATTTTCTTTGCGTTGGGTTGCCAATTGATAAGAATATGGCTCTGCACTTTAATTTTTCTCTTGCAAGCTTCCATTTCTTTTTTCTTTTCTTTTTTTTCTTTTTTTTTTTTTGCAAACTTACCAACTCTCAAATTCTCAATACTAGATAATTAAATGGATTGAACGGAGAGAAAAAACGAAAATGGCAATATTTCCTCTCCTGTGGGTCTATTCACCGTTATGAGAATTTATAAAGACAAACCATTATTTTCATATACAAAGGGGCACAAAATCCAAATGCAGTTTACATACAATAGGGCTTGAACAAAAAACCATTAGGTTTTAAGAAGTATGCACTTACCATTGAATCAATGACTCAAGTGCAATAATTTTTTTTTTTGGCAAAGTCATTTATTAGTATTTATTTAATGCGTACCCTTTATTTATTTATTTTATGTTTTTATGAACAATATTTAGCGATAATTTCACAAAGATTAAGCTCAAATCAAAAAAATATAGGGTAAGTAATGAAACTTAAGATTTATTATTATAAGGTTTTTAGTTTGAAAATAATCACACTAATTATGTTGAAAAAAAAAGAGAAAATAATCACACTAATTCTTTATGTACAATTGATGGGTCAAACGGTCCAACCGTTGGGTTATATAATGTAAAAGTAATTAACAATATCCTTATCAATTTTTTTTCAAATATCTCAGTCTTATAATTTATAATGTAAAGTCGGATTATTTTGTTCAAGAATTAATATAATTTTAATTAACAATATCCTTAAATCAATTTTTTTTGTTTTCTTTTTTCCGAATATCCCAACCTTAAAATTTATAATGTAAAGTTGGATTATTTTGTTAAATAATTAATATATCTGATTAATATAATTTTGGAATTGGACTAATAAAATTTAATTTGATTACTATACATTAATATGGATGAAATTCTAATATAGATGAAATTTTATACTTAGTATACTATACTCAAAATGGGTAATGTGCAACGCACATGAAAGTGAAAACTAGTATATGAATATATATTTGCTTAAATTACTCTAACTATTTGTGGTATGAGTTAAGAAAGACAATTAACTATGGTATTTTGTTTTCTCTTTCTGATTCCACAAATAACTTTCAATTTTCAATCAATTTATAAGTAAACACATAATTTCATAAGTCAATAATTAATGGGTATTAATCACATAAATTTTCAAAGCATATCATCCCCTATATAAACATCCAAATCTACCAATCTTTGAACATGACCACTTCGTTTTCTCCCTTCATCCTTCTTTCTGAGTTGTGCTTCTTATTTTTATTTTTATTTTCATATTTGTTGTCTCTTTGATAATTATTATTGTTATGTTATGATCTTCATTGATGTTGTCCATCTAAGTTCAAGCCTATTTAACTATGTCTTGGTTAGTTTCTTTTTCTTTTCTTCTTGCCTTTGGCTTTTTCTTGATAGCAAATATATGTAGTAATTAACATCTCTCCTTCTTCATTCTTTTTTTTTTGTATTTATTAATAATAGTGAATTCTGTTGTAAGAATTTTTTTTCTTCATTGTTG
>AWWV01013869.1:0-18489 GCA_001974805.1 Corchorus capsularis | reverse complement strand
ATTTTTCAATTATTAATACTTCAAATTAATACTTATGGTCAACTTTTAAAAGTAAAGAGTGGTAATTAAAAAAGTTGCATAAATTTTTAAGGATGAAATGTTACTAAATTTATATGAAATCCTAAGAAATTATGGTGATATTTTTTTTATTAAATGAAAATTATACTCCATCTGTCCCTAATTAGATGTCCACTCTTGGTCAACCAACCCCAATGTTTGACCATTATTTATAAAATAATGTAAAATTTAATTTTAAAAAATATGTGTTGAAAAGTTTACAATTCAAAGTATGGGTAAAATAAAGATTTAGTAATACTTTTTTCGTTTAATTATATTGTAACGTAACTAAACTTTCATTACAAAATACTGTTCATTCTTTATCAAGTTTGCTGCTAATTAAAATTCAAATATTATGTGACTAATGAATTATTCATAAATAAATTATAATTTTAATTATTTACTTTAAAATTTGAACTAATCCCGTGCAAAGCACGGGTTCTAACCTTGTTAAGATATACTTATGAGTTAATTTACATTTAAAACAATGCAAGCTCTTGGTCTATAATTTTTTGCTATAATAATAATAATAATGGCTATAAAAATGGTAAGTCCATGATTACCATTTATTTTTCTTCTATTTTTGTTTGCACAAGTGAGTCAGTTTGGGCTATTTGTTTCCTTAGGGGTGAGTATTTAGATGGCTTTTCTTTTAGGCTTGGTCAGACATAATTTAGTCAGCTCTTATCAGTATTACTGAAGCACCATTGAATTGAGCAAAGCCAATCTGTTGCCGCCTACTTTGCCCAATCACGACCTCCCTTCTTTTTCTCTTTGGTCGGCTCCTTTTTACTGTTTCTCAGATTCTAGAGTATTCTCTGTATTTCTCTTCAGTCTCTTTTGTTACCTAATTTTAGGTTTTCTTCTACCTTACTCTTTTGTTTGACCATTCTCTTCCCGGCTCTTCTGATTTTATCAGCCCAACAGGTAATATTTGCCAATTTTTTCTTCATTTTTGATCTTTGTTCTAGCATATTTTCTTTGGCTCTCATTTTGCTCTTTTTGTCTCTACGATTTTATTCGTTCTTCTCTTTATTGACATTTCAGTGAGGCAAGATGAATCTGTCGCTTGCTAAGAAGGTCGTCGTTAACTCTGTCTTTTTTTTTCGCTTGCTAATTTTCCATTTTATGTATATTTGGCGTTTGTTCATTGAAAGAATTGGATTTATCTTTGAAATTTTGCATGTATCTTCTTCTTCTTCTAATCTCCTATGAATCTGTTTTTGTTTCCACTCTTTCAAGTAACTGATCTTCTTTGTCTTCTTTTAATCTCTACTTCTCTTGCATGAATCATCTCCTTTCAATCTTCTGTCAAATTTTTTTGGTTTCCAGCCTTCTTCTTTCATTATTTTTTTAAATTCATTTAAACTGAATTTTTTCAAAAGGAAACTCATGACACACCAATGGAACCTGTCAACTTCAACTGCAAATCCAAGGTTCGATTCTAAATCCTAAATTCTTTCTAGAATTTTTGTTGAGTTTTCATTGAATATGTTCCTTGCCGCATGTATGCAATTTCATGTCTTCTCCCTTTTCCCTTTGATTTCAGTAGCATAATTAAACATTCAAGGTGAATAAAATGATTTAATGCAACGCAAATTGATTACTTGAGCACCTTTTATTTGTTTAAAGATGATTTTTATTTTATATACCATGGTTAATTGCAAGTCTTTCTATTTTGCTTATTGAGGGGTTGAGCACTACGTCCACCGATGGAATGGAAACTTAAAGACTGTACTACAACCCATAAATTCTTAGAAATGATCTTATTGACCATGATGTGTACTTTTCCATAAGTAAACTTCTCTTTATTTTATTGAATATGACTAGAAATATCTATTTTGACTCCATATATCACTTAAGCTGCTAATGATTGTTCCTATATTCATGATTATATTGTCAGTTTGTGTGAAGGATAAACAAGTTCGGATATTCTTGAACTCTGCAAGAAACTGGGATAATTTCCAATTAGAGAGTTACTAGATGAGGAGAAGAGGGGAAGAATACCATCTGGTGTAAGTATATTTGTTTCTTTTATGTGACCATGTGCAGTGCTTTCTCAAGTTTTTCTAAGATTAAGCGCATATCTCTGAATGATCTTAAACTTATGAATTTCCTGTTGAGAAATATATCCTTTAAATGCATGTTGATTTGAAGTTGCATGTTGTTATTTTCTCATTTACAGCCACAATTATTTATCGTGTTTGTCTTCTATGCTGTTAATGAAATTGGAGGTTGAAAAAAAGAATGATCTTATTTCATTTGTGCCTCTCAAATTCTTCAAAAGGTTGTTGGTAAAAACTGATTTCATGTCATTAGCAAAGCCATATTTCATTTGCAACTACCCTTTAAGTGCATTGTGGTGTGATGTGCAAACTTCTCCTTGAAGATGGTAGATTTTGTGGGTTTGTGTTAATCTATGTTATCTACTACTGGATTTCTATTTTAAAACTGAGTTTGTTGTTATTTTAATTTGTTTTTTAACCAAATTGGACAGTATGTGGTGTTTTCCCTTTTTCTTCCAATTCTAATTTGTGTAATTTTTTATTTTTGCAGGTAGTAATAAGATTCAAGCATGAACATGCCAGGTAATCCATACATGTTTCAATTTATCGACTGATTTAGTTATAAATAGTTGATTCTCATATGTGTTGTTTGCTATTGTTCTTTGATTCATCCCCTCTGTCAGTTTCTTCTTCTCATTTCTTATCTTTATCTTAACATTTCATTTTTCTTTATTTGGATCTCAGGCTTGGTTCATTTCCTTTCTTCCTTTCTTTTTATTTATTATTTTTTTTTTGCAAGTTGCGAAGGGAAGGGAAAAGATGAAGGAGTTTCGGCCTAAAGAGACTAAAAAGTTCTATTTTTCAATTTTTTTGGGCCTGGGTTGAAAATTTTAGGTGAGTTGAATGTTTCACTTAGCCTATGATTTTTTATGTTTTCTTTGGTTGCTGCAGAGTTTCCTGCTTTTACTTTGGTTCTTGCCTCACAGGTGAATTGTATTGTCTACTTTTGGGTTTTCTAATTTTCTGTTATATGGTTCCATTTTTTTGTTAGTGGATAAAATTGATAAATGGTAACTTTCTTATTGGCCTAATTTCTTCAACATTTGTATCATGTGTAAACTCAAGGGATTGAGTAGAAGGTGGCACCTCAAGTCCAAAAGGTCAAGCTTGGTCATTAGCTTTGTATTTGGTATTGGTTTGTTTCTGACTTTTATATTTTTCTTAAATCTTTACCAGTTTTGTTTTTGCATCATTTCATATCTTGATTAAAACTGCATCCTGAAAATGAACAGTAGCACTTTGAAGCAGGATATCCTACTTTCATTTAAACTTCATCTTTGGCATGCAATATATTATGCAGCTTAAAACCTTTTATGTGCCATTCAACTTAAAACCTTATATGTATCATTTAATCTGCCCCAAACATGATTCAGTACCAAGGTTTATAATCAATTTGTAATTTTCAGAGGTACATGGAAACATGACTTGACACCAATGTTTTGACAGGAGCTGTATATGGAGGTGGTAGCTCCCCAGATTGGACTGCAAAAGGTAGGTCTTGATTCAGCTACAGTAAATAAATTTTCATCGATCTTTTGTTGTGCTTGCCTTTTTTTACCTCCTGAGTAGCTTTGTTGTATAACAGGGATGGGAATCATCCCACTTTGCTTCAAGTCTGGTGAGGATGCGGACAAAGTATGTTTGACTAGTCACGAGTGATTCGCCATTGATCTCCCAAGCAAAATAAATGAAATAAGGTCTGGCCAAAATGTGACTGTCACAACTGATAATGGCAAGTCTTTTACCAACACTCTCCACTTCATGATGAGGTAAATGGTTTTAAGAATTTGCCTGAGCTATGTACATTTATGTTTGTGGCTGATATTTGAAACCTACTTTGAAGCAAATTTGTTATGTCCTTCATTTGTATCCATTATTCAAAGGACAAGAGATGTGTGACAGTCTTATTGTTTGTTTGACTTCAGAGGGAGTGAGGTAAAAATGTTAGATTAGAAAGTTTTTGGGTACTTTTTATTTACCCTGTTTTCTAAGTGCTTTTCAATTAACAATATTACGTGGCTTTTGATCTGAACATATTATAGATTTTGTACTTATATTTTTTTTTATTTCTTTTTCTTCCCAAATTCCAATAAATTGTTTGATGATTGAGAATGACATATGAATAGATTGTTTGTACGCTGAAATTACTTAATTAAAAGCAGCCAAAAGTTTTGAAAATAGCAAAAAAGCTTTATGGGATTCCTTTTTAAACTACATTTTTTGTTATTTTATCTTTCTTATTCATTTTTATTTTTTCATTGTGGACATTTCACAGGTTGCTTTAGCAAAGCAGAGGGTTGATGAATACATATATTCTCAGATGATACAACAATCTGGTACTCAATAACCAGGCTCCTGCCATATATAGTTGTCGATTTCATCTTATCATTTTGGTTTCAAATTCATGGTTATAGACAAGCATTGTTAATCTCCTAAGGTTATATATTTTATTAATTTATAGCTTGAATAGCATTGCCACCATTGTGGTGAAGCTAATCTGATTTGACTTTATAAGAGTCATTGGGCTGAAAACAACAATTAAGAGATCACTTCTCATTCTTCCTTTCATGCTTTCATTGCAAGGTATATATTACATACTAATTTCAGTTTTCTATGACTTGAGGATAAAATAATTTTCTTATAGTTTACCTTTTCTGTAGATCAACAAGTGCTCTTCTGAGCTACATAAGCAAAAAAAAAAGGGCTTTGATGGGTGTTATTTACCACCTAAAATAAATTAACTAAACTATCCTATAAACAGGGTAAGTTCAGGTCGATCCCACAGAGAGTTGTGTAAACTACTTTACTCTAACAATTTTTGGGGTTTTGTGAATTAAGTGAACAATAAAAATAAATAAAAAAGAAAATAATAAAATTAAGCAACAAGATAAATAAATACTTCAATCCCAAGCATCGACTATTCGGGTTGATCTGATCATTGAAATAAAAGATATTAACATATTCATCATGATAGAAGGTGTAAATTAGCCAGGCACGCGGGCCTGAACTTGGCCTAGGCGCGCGGGCCTGAGCTTGGCTCGGGCGTGCGCCAGCGCCCAGGCCAAGCTCAAGTGAGAAAAAGAAAAAGAAAAGAGGCCCCAACGGCTTGGGCCCAATTTGAAAAGGGGAAAAAGAAAGGAAAATAAAAGAAAATAAAAATAAAAGTGAAGGAAAAGGAAAATAATTATTAAAGGGAAATTAAAGAGAAATTTTGGAATAAAAAATTGGGTCCAATGAATTGAGAAATGAAATTACTATTTTACCCTTGGATGCGTAAAGTTACTAAATTACCCTTATGATACTAAATCACGAAATTACCCATTAAAGAGGGATTTAAAGAATTCAACCACACCAATTGTGTTAATAAATTTGGATGATCATCGTATTACTCTGTAATATCCGTAAGATCTTAAAATGTCCGTTTTACCTTTGGAGTGGTAAATTACCTTGTTACCCCTAATTAGTAAAAGTTTACTAATCTATTCCTTTGAGCTGCGATTTCAAATTCAATTGAGTAGGGTCAATAACTATGACACGTAAGGAATAACCACACACTTTAAGAGAGTGAAATTACCAAAATACGCTTGATAGGAAAATTTACTATTTTACCCCTAAGGGTGGAAATGAGCAAATTTGAAATGTTGGCACGATAGTTCTTTGTTGTTAAATAGAGTTGTCTAGAATTTCAAAATCGGTATTTTTCTTATATCTTGTACTCCTAATTGATTAAGATTCAAATCGAAAGGGGCATAAGTATGTCAATACATCCGCAAGGAAATTTATGGGAGTATACGAACCTTCCGAATTGTGAGTGCTTTGTAACTATCTTCATTTCATTAAGAAATATGTTTTAAAAAATGCTTCATGTGTTTATAAATATTGTTTCTAAGAGCATGGTTTTTATAAGGCTTTTCGTAAATTATTTTAAGTGCATGGTGAAATCTCAATGGCCTGTTGCATGATTTGATTGTTATTATAACTTGCAAATGTTGTTGATTTGATTTGATTATTTGAAATGACATAATTTAACCGTTTTATTTGATAAATATTTGATAAATGATTACGTTTTCCATATACATATGAAAATGGTTTTGAATGAATGCTATAATATTGCTTCTGATGATATTATATATTGAATATGAGTTTTAATTTAACAACTTGTTGGTAAGCATATGGGGACTCGTGGACTAGACGCAGCCTAGGGAGTTACGTATGTCTAATTTGGTGGTGTATTAGCTAGTAGTTGCATATGTTAGGCGAATCATGGTTATTGTACTATGGATCCACATGGTTCGTCGCTCCAGGCCCGACATGTCATATTTATATATCGGCTCGGCGTGTGCATGGGGGAGCTAAATTAGATGTGTTGCGGCCACCACGCAGTACCGGACCCAAGCCAACGTCATGGGAATGGGCTTGTATTTGGAAAAATAAGAAAATGTCATTTAAACTGATTATTTGATGATGACAAAAGTGCCCCTGACAATTTCGGAGGTTGACTCGGGCCAAGGTCACTCTAGATAGGTTTTATTGGTAGCCCATTTGTTTTATAAGAGGATAAGTTTTGATGGAAACCATTTTGAAAGCAGAACTTGAATTTATAGCTTTGGATTTCAGCCGCTCATTTAATGGGTTTATTTTCAACTTAAAGTTTGGCTTAACATCTTGTTGCATATGCATGCATGTTTTAAGGGTAAAGATATTTATGATATTTACTCGGATTTCTAATTCGACAGGCCATAATTGATTGGATAGAAAAGATTATTTATTTTACGCACGAATGCATGTGTTTTATTGATGATTATTGGTTTTATACAAATTTGGGCTATGGTTTCAAATATACATTTACAGCTGTTTTCGACATGCGATATTAACGTACATGTATGTATTTATTTTTGAAATGCCTTTAGTTTGATATCGTTTTGTTAAATTGACTAGATTACAGATGATTATCTTAGTTTTCTAATGACTAGAGAGCCTCAATGTAATTGTGCATCTTTATTTGAAATTATGTGTTTAAGATTCACTATGCACTTCACTCTTAATGTGGTGTTAGTTAACTCTCTGCACTCACGGAGTATCTAAGAATACTCACCCTTTCAAATTATTGTTGTGTTTTCAGGTTAGTTAGAACTTTGTGTTTCCTCGGTCACGTCGGTGACGTACGTTGTTATCACTACTCACGTACTTCTCACTACGTAACGGGTCCCACTGGCATTGTCTCAGTTCATTGTCATCCTCGTGTCTTGATTCTTATTATTTCTTATCTATTAATTCAATATTTGGATTTGACTATGTTTTCAATTTGTTGAAACACTTTCATTGTTATTATCGGTTTTGACTATTCCGCTTAAACTCTGATTTAAAAACTACAGTATTTAAGACTTATACTCAAATCCATGTATTATGTTGTTTTCTGATCTGGTATCATCGCTTCGTGGAACCTCGGAGCGCATGACCAATCGGGACGTGCTCGACTCTCGGGTCGGGGCGTGACAATCAATATCTCCACAAGTACCTATAAGACAAAAACAAAGCAATTAAGTATCAATTCAAATGATAGGCACCTAAAAACCATCAAATTTTAAGCACAAATAATTAAGGTAAATAAGTGTCTATCAGCCTTCCATTGCCATCTACAGATAAGGTAACTTTTCCTCTTAAAATCTTTTAGCCTAAAATATAATTAGATGGGTGAAGTTGGCTAGGAAGAAATCCATTTGTCTCATATTTGGTATTGTTCAATGAGATGTACAGGGCTGGCTAACAAGAGAAATGTGCATTTTTTAAATTTTAAGCTCCAAAGTCAGTTTGGATGATTCTCTTATTGTGATCTCACAATGTTACATTGAACTAATTGATGTCCCTAAGGTCGCTGAAGTTGTGGCTAACTTTGTGTGGGGTGTAGCAGCTGCAGCTACTGTTCTTACAAAGCTTTGGGTTTATAGCCTACCTTCATAATAGAAAATAACAATGCAGCTAAAAAGGCCAAAATGAAGAGGTTTGAACTTTGAAAAGGCCATGTTGCTGCAAACAAAGTTCAAGACTTTACAAAAAAGAAAACAAGTGGTTACAATAAGGGGCTGAAATGGGTTTTGGATGGGGAAATGAGGGCCGAATTATATGGTGTATATGTATATAGGAAAGCTGCAAGGATATTGTTAAGGAAATTTGAAGATTTACAAATCAATTTTAAAAATTGTATGTAACATATACAAATCAATTTATAGATCAATTTCAACCCGCAGCGGAGCGCGGGTCAAAGACCTAATATATATAAAGATGGCAAGCTCATATTCTTCGATTGCAGCTCTCTTTTTAATCATGATCATTCAATTCTCAACTTTGCCATTATTATTCTTACTAAAAAAACGGACACCAATTTCATCAGAACTTCATGTGGTGTCACGATGTATCCTGACCTTTGTTTCACAATTTTCTCCGATTATATATGCATCAAAAGTCCAAACCAATCACGAATCATTAGCCACCACGGCGTTCAAATTCACTCTTAACATCACGCATACTACTTCAGAAGGGCTCATAAAACTCTCCAAAACTCAAAGGCTAAATGCAAAAGAGTCTGCAGCCTTGCGTGATTGTGTGCAACAAGTAAATGACTCACTGGATAAGCTAAAAGATTCTTGTGATGCAATGAGTTCGGGTGCTAGAGAGAAAAGTTTTGAACTTTGGATAAGTGATATGAAAACATGGGTGAGCACAACTTTCACTAATGAAAATACTTGCATAAATGACTTCTTTAGGAAATCTTTTACCAGGAACGCCAAACTCAAAACAACTGTGAGGAGACAAGTGATATGAAAACTACACAAATCACAAGCATTGCATTGACTTTCTCAATCAAAACATTGCAACGCATGTACAAGTTATAGATTCATGAATATCACAACTCATGTATAGGTGATTGACATCTTGATTGATTAAGGATTTACATTTGATTTACAATTCTTGCTAATGTATTTGATTTATAGTAATAATAATATAAGTTGCACTTTAATTATAATTGGAAATTATGAAATTGTAACATAAGTTGAAGCTGATTTACATATTTATTCATACCTACAGCATTACAACATAAGTTCAAGGAGGAAATCTAATACTCTGAATTTTGATTGTAAAAAAAAAAAAGAATTTTGAAAGTTGAAAGACAATTGTACCCTTCATTCTAGAAAATTCCTGGCATTAAGGTAGGGTCAGAATTGTCACACATTTTAAAATCATGAAATCACCGCAAAAATTGCTTCTTTATAAATATTAAAGAGATTTGTGGAATGATTTATAGAGATTATGGAGATATTACTACCTTAATTAATTCTTAAGGAGATTTTATTTTTAATAGGTGTAATTAGAACCTTGATTTTAGGATCTTGTATGATAGGTGATAGTCTTGACTTTAGACTTTTGTTTCCTAGCAATTTGTATAAAATGTATTTGTTGTTACACACATAATTAATATACACTAGAAACCATTTTCAACTTTTACATGGTATCAAGATCAGCCATAGCCATAGTATCCTTTCTTCCATAATTTTTTTCTTTTCTTTCTTCAACCATGGACAACGATCTAGAAAAACAAAGTAAGGAGGCTTCGATTTCCGTTACGACTACACAAAATGTTGCAACAGATATCAAATCCCCATACTATTTGCATCCATCGGATCATCCAAGCTTGATCTTGTTACACAACCACTAAGTGAGACTGGAGATTATTATTTCACTTGGAGAAACAGCTTTTTGAATGCACTCCAATCCATAAACAAAGCAAGTTTTGCAGATGGACCGATCAACAAACCCGATGTTAATTCTGGAGATTTTCAGTCTTGGATACAATGCAGCACCATACCTAAATCATGGTTCATCAACTCACTCTCCAAGCAGCTATAAATAGGCGTTGCTGATTCAAACAAAACAGGAGAGATATGGTGTGATTTCGAGGAGCGATTCACCCAAGGAATTGCATCTCGGGTGTATGAATTGAAGCGAACCATTGCATTGCTTCAGCAATAGAAATCATCCATCTCTGCATATTGTGGTAATCTGAAATGTGAATGGAGTGAACTACAAATCCAAAGACTAGTATTGATGTGTACTTCTGGGTGTAGATGTGGCGCTAGGAAGAAGATGCAAAAGATGCGTGAAGAGAAAGAGTTTTATTTTTTTATGGGATTAGATGATACTTATAAGACGGTTCGATCTCAAATCTTGAGCATAGATCATTTTTCTGGACTTGGAAAATCATATGTGGTAATTGCATAAGCTTAGAAATAGTGAATTGTGGCTGCTGCTCGAATCCCACCATTGAAGCCACCACCTTGCTGGCCAAAACACCAGTGGGACGTGACCAGAGGACTGATCAACGCGATGATGCAATCGAAATAATCATTCCTGTGAAAATTGTTATGAAATTAATGGATACCCACCTGGTTGGAGAAAGCCTAAGGGAAAGGGGGGAGCAAGAACGACCACATAACTCAGTAGTTGGAAGCTAGTCATTCGCTACCACTGTTAATGCATTAGCTTCTGGCCCTACATGTCCACAACTCACTCCAATGTAGATCCAACAATTGATTAATATTCTTGGACGTTAATCTAAATCACCGCTTTCCGCAAATGGCCTCACACAATTCTTCTAGTAAGACAGACTCATTGATTATTAATTCGGGAGCCTCAGACCTATATAACGTGCAACACTGATTGTAGGATTAATGTTCATGAAAATCCTAATAATTCTCCAATTCAAATTCCTAATGGTGATAATGTCACAGTTGTTGCTTTGGGTAGAGTGGATTTTAGTGAAAGTTGGAGCCTTGAACAAGTTCTTGGAGTGCTAAGTTTTCAATTTAATTTGTTATCAGTCAATAAGTTGACTCGTGATCTCAATTTTCTTCAATATTTGGATCTAATTTTTGTGTGATAGAGGACTTATGCTCGAGTCAGCTGATTGGAGGGGGTAGAGTGCGGAATGGCTTTTATTATTTGGAACCATTGAAGGTGGGGAAGGCATTACTGGCATATGGAAACAAGGTAGATTTGTGGCATCGTCGTTTGGGATATTTACCACTAAGTTGGCTCAAATTGGTTTCGGATTTATCTATCATAATTGATTCATCAAAGTCTTTCTTTTGTGATGCTTATTGTAAGGCAAAGCATACTAGATTGCATTTACCAACTCATATTAATAAAATTGTTCATGTCTTCGACTTGGTTCATTGCGATATATGGGGGTTGTATCACACTAAATCTCATTCTGTTTCATACTACTGTCTTACTATTATGAATGATTATGAATGAGTAGGACCGGTTGATGGCGAAGTACATCATAGTCAGGGCAACATATGGCAAATACTACTAACTTTATCAAAAATGACCCAAATAATGCCCTTACACCAAAAATGTCAAGCCAAAATATCTAAAAATTAGAACCGCACTAAGCTTCAAGATTTTAGAAGAAACTCCTATTACACTCACCCAATGTAGAATAAGTTTATTAATCTGCTCAGAGCCTGACTCTGATCTAATTAAAATGACTCTATTCATCTTTCAAGATATTGTTTGCTTTGACCCAAATGTTTTATGATTTCTTACAACACAAAAAGTTTCTAATGAATATTAAACATTTTCTCATCACATATAACAAAATATATTATCTCTTCTTATATAGTCAAGTATAGAATATCTCTCACGCCACATCCATCAACTTTTCTCAATTTTGTCACCCGGATACGGATATCGACCACTATGTAGCTCTCTTCTCGTTCTTCTCCAAAATATATGATCGTATTAACTTTATAAATATCAGCCCATCTATCATGGCATTCAGCTTATTGGTTGCAGTCCCTTTATTTGGATTTGTACTCTGTAAGGACCGGTTAATGGCGAAATACATTATAGTCAGGGCAACATATGGCAAATACTCCTAACTTTATCAAAACTGATCCTACTAATGCCCTTACACCAAAATTGTCAAGTCAAAATATCTAAAAATTGCAACCGCACTACGCTTCAAGAATTTAGAAGTAACTCCTATCACACTCACACAATGTAAAATAAGTTTATTAATCTGCTAAGAGCTTGACTCTGATCTAATTAAAATGAGTCTATTCAACTTTCAAGATAATGTTTGCTTTGGTCCAAATTTTTTATGATTTCTTATAACACAAAAAGTTTTCAATGAATATTAAATATTTTCTCATCACATATAACAAAATACATTATCTCATCACATGTAGTCAAGTATAAAATATCTTCTAAATTTTGTCACCTGGATGCGGATTCGACCACTATGTAGCTCTATTCTCATTCTTCTCTAAAATACATGATCGTATTAACTTTATAAATATCATCCCATCTATCATGGCAATCAGCTCATTTGTTGCAGTCCCTTAATCTGGATTTGTACTATCTATGGACTGGTTGATGGCAAAGTATATCATAGTCAGGGCAACATATGGCAAATACTCCAAACTTTATCAAAAAAATATTAAACGAATGCCCTTACACCAAAAAAGTCAAATCAAAATATCTAAAAATTAGAATCACAGTAAGCTTCAAGATTTTAGAAGAAACTCTTATCACACTCATACAATATAGAACAAGTTTATTAATCTGCTCAGAGCATGACTCTGATCTAATAAAATGATTCTATTCAACTTTCAAAATTTTGTTTGCTTTGACCCAAATATTTTATGATATCTTACAACACAAAAAGTTTCTAATGAATATTAAATATTTTCTCGTCACATATAACAAAATATATTATCTCATCACATATAGTCAACTATAAAATATCTCCCACGTCATCTCCATCAAGTTTTCTAAATTTTTTCACCCAGATCCGGATATCGACTACTATGACGCTCTCTTCTCGTTCTTCTACAAAATATATGATCATATTAACTTTATAAATATCATCCCATTTATCATGGCATTCAACTCATTGGTTGGAATCTCTTAATCTAGATTTGTACTGTGTAAGGGCCGGTTGATTGCGAAGTACACCATAATCAAGGCAATATATGGCAAATACTCCTAACTTTATCAAAAATAATCCAACTAATTCCCTTACACCAAAAATCTCAAGTCAAAATATCTAAAAATTAGAACCGCACTAAGCTTCAAGACTTTAAAAGTAACTCCTATCACACTCACACAATGTAGAACAAGTTTAAGATATTTTTGCTTTGACGCAAAAGTTTTATGATTTCTTTAAACACAAAAGGTTTCTAGTGAATATTAAATATTTTCTCATCACATATAACAAAATATATTTCTCATCACATATAGTCAAGTATAGAATATCTCTCACACATGTCCATCAACTTTTCTAAATTTTGTCACCCGGATACAGATATCGACCACTATGTAGATCTCTTCTCGTTTTTCTCCAAAATAAATGATCGTATTAACTTTATAAATATCATCCTATCTATTATGGCATACAACTCATTGGTTGCAGTCCCTTTGTCTGGATTTGTACTGTGTAAGGAACGGTTGATGGCGAAGTATATCATACTCAGGGCAACATATGGCAAATGCTCCTAACTTTATCAAAAATGATACAACTAATGCCCTTACATCAAAAATGTCAAGTCAAAATATCTAAAAATTAGAACCAAAACAAGCTTCAAGATTTTAGAAGTAACTCCTATCACACTCACACAATGTAGAACAAGTTTAAGATATTTTTGCTTTGACCCAAATGTTTTATGATTTCTTTCAACACAAAAGGTTTCTAGTGAATATCAAATATTATCTCATCACATATAACAAAATATATTATATCATCACATATAGTCAAGTATAGAATATCGTCCACGTCATGTCCAACATGTTTTCTAAATTTTGTCACCAGGATGCGGATGTGGACCACTATGTACCTCTCTTCTCGTTCTTCTCCAAAATACATGATGGTATTAAGTTTATAAATGTCATCCCATCTATCATGGCATTCAGTTCAGTGATTGCAGTCCCTTTATCCGGATTTGTACTGTGTAAGGACCGGTTGTCGGCAAAGTACATCATAGTCATGGCAACATATGGCAAATACTTCTAACTTTATCAAAAATGATACAACTAATTCCCTTACAGCAAAAATGTCAAGTCAAGATATCTAAAAATTGGAACCGCACTAAGCTTCAAGATTCTAGAAAAAACTCTTATCACACACTCACACAATTTATGACAAGTTTATTAATCTGCTCAGAGCCTGACTCTGATCTAATTAAAATGACTCTAACTTTTAAGATACTGTTTGTTTTGACCCAAATGTTTTAGAAATGAAACAAGATAGGCATTAAAAATATACAAATTAAACATAGATAACTAAGTAAAATAAATGCCTATCAGTGGTCCTTTTTTTTTTTTTTTGCTTCCATGGTCTTTTTTGGGTTTTGCTGGTCTGTTTGGTTTAAAGGGTTTGAGCTTCTGTCATATCTTTATTGTTCGGCTGCTGTCTTTCTTTTTTTGGTCCATCGGTTTTGGCTTTTACTTCTCTTTATTATATGGTTCCCTTTTATTGGGCTCTGGGACGGGTTAAATTTGTGAGATAATTTTTGTAAGCGACTTTGTTGACTAGATATCCCTCATGATGATAAATATAAACTATTAGATAGACCACTCCCGCGATGTCATCTATGGTCTTGGCTAATAAATTTGTGACAACATAATTTTTTTTTTCCTACGATTACTAAAATCATATCTAATCAATGTCTTAAATTTGAGGACTTAACTATCTAGTAAATCTCACATTGTGAAACTTGGGGCTAAACCTGCTGCTAAATTTGTCAAAAAAAATTTAGAATAATTCTGAATAATCATATATAATTATTCATTTGGGACCATGGATGACGTGGTGGGAGTAGTCATCTAATAGTTTCTCCTAGGAGTAGTCATCTAATAGTTTCTCCAATTCTCTGTGTGAATCTGACATATGACATATTGTTATTGGTTGTTTACTCTTTTCCCCCCTTTTTTAGGTCTATGGGCCTTTTCTTTTGTAGGCCTAGTAGTAGAGCTGTCCATGGGCCGGGCCGCCCGCCCAAGTCTCTAAGCCCGCCCGATATTTAGGAGGGTTTAGACATAAATGTGAAACTCGTTGGACGGGCTTGGGAAAAAATTTTAAGCCCGTTTTCTGGTTTTGAGTGTTAAAGCCCGAGCTCTACCTGGCCCCGGCCCGTTTAAATAATAGTAATATAAATTTTATATTACATTAGATTAATTAAATGAAATTATTAGATAGGTTAACGTATTATTTGTTAAAAAAATTTACTATTAATGTTAATTAATTAAGATTTGATTATTAAAATATATATTAATTCATATTTATATAAATATATAAATTGAATAAAAAAAATTTCAAAAAATTAATTAATATATTATTTATTTGGTATACGGGCGGGCTTGGACAGGCTTGGTCAAAACCTCTAGTTATTTGGACGGGCTTGGGCAAGATGAGAGACCCGTTTAGTCGGGCCGGGCCGGGTCTAGGCAAGCAATATGGTCATTGATATCAAGTATGGGCCCGACTCAAACCTGGCCCGAGCCCGCCCATGGACAGCTCTACCTAGTAGTCTCTTTGCTATTGCTCCCATTCATCTTTTGGGCCATATTACCTATTGGTTTTGCTTGGTGGATGCCATTTTTTTTCTATTTTTATATATTAATGTTGTTTTGATGAAGAGTTAATGTTTATTCTCGGCCTCTTACACCACTAGAAAACAAGGTCCACAACGACGGACAAATTTTGCTACGGACAAATCCGTAGCAGATAACCATTATTAGTGACGGATATGCTACGGAAGTACGACGGACACGGTAATGCAATAAATTATGTCAATTTATCTAAATTGCGCCGGGAATAACTACGGACATAGCGACAAATTGGCCACGGAATGAAGATCTGTAGCAATTTAACACGCACGAAAGTTTTAATTGGCAGGAAAATTTTGCTACAGACACATCCGTAGCAATCCATTGATATTTGCTACATACATGCTACGAATTTTGCGGTGAATGGTTTTTACTACGATTTTAGCTACAACATTGCTACAGATTTAAAAATAAAATGTTTGATAAATAATTTATTTAATGAATAAATTATTTAGCTATGACATTGCTACGCACACACACATTGTATTTATGTTGATGTTAACAATTTTTTTTTTTTGGATAAATATGTGTGTATTCATCCAGTAGTAGTAGGAATGAGAACTGCTGCAAAAACCAAATACAATGAGTTAAGTTGCAAAAACAACTACCAGTTTAAATGCAAACCCCAACTATTACAAAGAAACAAGTTTACAGGATTCTTAGCAACATTAATAAAGCCATTTAATCTAGATTTAATGATATCAGATTTAGAAGAAAAAGCTTGAGCAACAGTCTTCATCTTGCTTTTAAAGATCCTAGAATTCCTCTTACACCGGATAGTATAACAGTAGGCATTCCATGCCAGCTTCATTATTAAAGAAATTATAGATTTTCCCTTGATACAAGTGACAGCCCACTGAAGTTCACCAGGCCAATCGTTAATTGATCTTCGCAATCTGCAAGCCACCAAAATACGTTCCCAAAGAAGCCTAGAGTACTCACAAGAGAAAATAAATGATCTCTAGACTCAGCACACAATCCACACAACACACAAGTATTATAGTCAATAGAAACATGCCAACTAAGAAGCCTATCCTTGGTTGGCAAACGATAACCATCCAAGTCACAACAGAGTGCTTGGGAATGCAACATACCAGATCAATCTCTGCCAAGGCACCTTCAAATTCATGTGCCTTAATGTATCATAAACAATAGAAGTCTGATAAGTCTCAGTAGAAAGCTTCCAATCACCATTCACTTCGATAAACTGCAATGCAATCTCTCGAAGTTTAAGCACTATTTTGATGTTCCAACTATATCTCTGCAAGCTAGGGATTTTCATAATGTTTCGACCTTTAGCACATAACTGTGAATTCGGCCTATCCACAATGAGCCTGCTTACATATAAATTTTCTATAGGTGCTTCAAAATGCAAGACTGATTCCACACTACAAAAAAAGGAAGAACAAAGCTAATTTAACCTTTTGATAACAGAGCTAGGCAAAATGAAACTTTGACACCAAAAGTACATATTGATTTAATTGAAGCCTCCCAGCAAAAGAAAGGTGCTTAATGGTCCAATGAGTGATTCTGCTTTTTACTTTTTCAACAAGAACTTCACAGTCTCGAGTACTAAGCCTTTTAGAGATTAAAGGTGACCCCAAGCACCTAACTGGCAGTTTCCCCAATTTAAAACCAGATACATTCAGAATCTCCTGTAATTCCTGATCAGAAATCCCAACAGTAAAAATCTCACTCTTTTTATCCAACAAATTCTTCACACCAGAAACGAAATCAGATGTTCCTTTCATAAAAATTAAAAGGTCATCAACAAAGCAAAGACGAGTGAGATTGATTCCTTTGCGCTTGGGGTGAAAAGAAAAAACCCCATGGTGGACAGCAAAATTAAGAAGAGATAATACATTCATGGCCATAACAAAGAGGTAAGGAGAGATGGGATCTCCTTGACTAACCCCTCTAGCACCAGAGAAATAACCAAAGAGTCCACCATTCAAAGAAATAGAGAATTCAGGAGAAGTGAAGCATTCAACAAGCCAAAAAATGAACACATCACGAAACTTGTGAGCCTTAAGAATATTAATCAAGAAATCCCAATCCATATAGTCAAAAGCTTCTGCAGATTTTGCTTTAAACCAAACAAAACCGACCGTAGTCGGTTCATTCGAAACAGTTTGTCAGTTGAAACGGTTTAGGAATAGGTTTTTTCAGATTTTCGGTTCGATTGTCGGTATGAAGATTGAAACCGAACCGATAACCGAAGATATAAAACGGTATCGTTTTATTTATATATGTTTAGTTTTGATTTTTAAATATATATTCTACATATTATTTTTGTAACCACGTGAAATTACTAAACGCTCCTTCTAACTTTTAACCTGGTGCGACCTTATCGCCCCGTTTTAGTCTTTTCTCACATGGCTAATTACTAAAAAATCCTACTAATCCTAAGAGGGTTGTTTACAATTCATTGGCTTTATATGTAATTTTAGAATTAGAATGCAATTAATAGTTTTCCCACCAGTTTTTCCCTTGCATTAATGTTTTAGGCTTAAGTTCCCGGTTTTAATGTTTTCCCTTGTCATTATTGTGCATTCATGATGACAGGTCCTTTGGTTTTAATTTTAATTTTCCATTGTCTTTCACCGGTTCAAATTTCTTTCGGAATACAAAGGGCCTGTCATCATGAATGCACAATAATGATAAGGGAAAACATTAAAACCGGGAACTTAAGCCTTAA